>AWOL01S0030942.1:34081-44312 GCA_000715115.1 Nicotiana otophora
ATGGAAGCCTTAATCAACATCAAACCTCAATTTAGGATCAAGACAATATTCAAATTAATTTCCATATCTCACATTGGGAGATTTTTAGTATCGATATACCATTGTCCACAATAACATTATTCACAATACGAGTACCACCGTACTCTCAGCACGGAGTCCGATCACGACCCGATCGGCTAGGCTATCTCATTAGAGACATCAACTACGATTACTCTTAATATCAATACCACCGTCTTTAAAACGGAGTCCGATCACGACCCGATCGGCCAGGCTATCCATTATGGACATCGACCACGATCACCATTTCAATTACAATTTCCAGCACAATCACCACCATGTCCGCAACATAGTGTCCGATCACGATCCGATCGGCTAGGTTGTCTTATTCGATACATCAACCTTTTTATATCAATCATCGTATTTCATACTTCTTTCACATCTTTACATTTCATTTGCACTAATGGCCATAATTATATAATCATTCTTGGCACATTGACCGTATTTAGTATTTCATGCCTACCTTTTCACTTTCAAACATCAACAACATCATTACCAACAATAACAACAATTCAATTCAAGGTGTGTAGTACACATGTGAGCAATTAGCACATAGAGATATTTCATCAAATTTGGCATAACAGCCTTCGTTTGAACTTGACTTGAAGTCGAAATATTATTAGTGCACAACCTATACTTGAACGCATCCTCAATTGATAATATAACATAAATAAATCATTTAGGATACTTATTGAACATATAACTCTCAACCCAATCTTACTCGGAATAGCCAATTTTATAATGAACCATTATGGATTTACATAATTTACATGAATGTCGTGAGATTCAATTCTAAGAGTAGAGTTTAGCCAACATACCTCAATGGAGCTTCCTTAAACTCTAAAATATTCCGAAATTCTTAGCAACTTTAATCTATTTTAGAAATATATAACAAATTGAACTAAAATTAGGAAGATGATTATGGTTCTAGCTCATTTGAGCATTTTATCAAACACTAGGTGTGCATTAAGGTTTCAAGGTCCTTTTATGGAGGATTTCATCATCTCACAACCTAATCTTTACCATTTTTAGCTCAACAATCTTCATACACCCTTTGATAACACATGCATATAAAATAAATAATTCTCATGCCCAAATATTATCTTGCTAATTACCCATTTCTAGACAAAATTCGAAATTGAGGGTTAGGGTGTAGAATCTTACCTATAAGATGAAGACCTAGTGAGTTTCCCTTCTTAATCTTCCAAAATTTGAGCAAAAATTAAAGAACAATTATTGAGGAACACCTTCTCACTCTAGGGCACTCTCTCTCACTCTAAAATGTCAGATTTTAGCTCAAAATGGCCCAAAACGTGTATTTAACGAAGTAAGGTCGGGTTTTAATAATCCAAAAATAGAGCTCCAGAACAAGGTATGCAATCGCATATGCGATCGCATAATTGATATGCGGACCGCATATCGGTCGCATAATTGGTGTCCACAACCGTCAAAAATCTGTTTGTGTTTGCGGTCACTATGCGGCCAGCAGACCTGTTCTGCGGTTGCATAATGAACCACAAAACAGTTCTGCGTCGCATAATCGACCACAGAATGGCATCCAAATTACCCTCTCCTGCCTCACTTCTGCAGCCATTATGCTGCTCGTAGAGTGATTCTGCGGCCATTATGCTGCTCGTAGATTGATTCTGCGGTCGCATAATGGACAGCAGAAACACATTTCACTGCCAAAATATTTCCTTTACTTTTCAATGCATTGTTCAACCTAAAAAGTCCGAGCCGCAGCTCGCAAGCTCGCCGTGAAGAATTTCTATAATCCTCAAACACGTAAACCTAGTTCAGCACCATGAAACATTATTTTTCCTTTGCAATTTTTTTTATGGGGCCTTACGTTCTCCCTCACTTAGGATCATTCGTCCTCGAATGAGGGTCAAAATCTGTTATTAGCATCTTATGCAACTCAGTTTTCATACCACACACCAGCAACCTCAAATTTGACTATCTCCTTATATTTCCAAAATTTTCTCTAGAGTTTCGGTTTCCCTTGTAACTAGGCCTATCCACCTGTCAGAGAGCCCCAGAAACACATCCTTAAAACATATACATAATCCAACAACGTAACATAACACAAAACAACACCAATTGTGGCCTCACAAGCAATTATATTACTAGAACGGAACACCCTTAACATCAAATGTACAAATCATACATAATTCATAGAAAGTATGTCTTAGCATTTTCATAAGGCACAACTCATAAATACACGGTTATTCAAACAAATAAGGATACTTTTTCTTCATTTCTTCATCGCCCTCCCAAGTAGCCTCTTCAACCTGTTGGTTTCGCCATAGCACTTTCACGGATGCAATTTCTTTGTTTCTCAACTTTCGGACTTGTTAATCAATAATAGAAACTGGAATCTCTTCATAAGTCAATTCTTCATTAACCTCAATAGTCTCAATCGGAACAATGACTGTCGGGTCTCCAACTACTTTCTTTAACATAGACACATGAAACACTGGGTGCACTATGACGTTTTAGGTGGTAGCTCAAGATTGTACTCCACCTCACCGATCCTCTGAATTACTCTGTACGGTCTGACATACCTCGGACTCAATTTCCCTTTCTTACCGAATCGCATTACGCCTTTCATGGGGGAAACTTTCACGAATACCCAATCACCTTATTTGAACTCCAAATCCCTATGACGAATATCCGAATAGGATTTGTGACGACTTTGAGCAGTCTTCAACCGTTCCTTAATGATTTTAACTCTTTCCATAGCCTGATGCATGAGGTTTGGCCCTATCAACTATGCTTCCCTAATTTCGAACCACCCAATGGGATATCTACATCTCCTATCATATAAAGCCTCGAACGGTGACATCTGAATGCTAGCATGATAGCTATTGTTGTATGCAAATTCTATGAGTGATAAATGATCATCTCAACTACCTTTAAAGTCTAGAACATAAGCACGCAACATATCCTCAAGCATCTGAATAGTCCGCTCTGCCTGCACATCAGTCTGTAGGTGAAAAGGCCGTACTAAGATTCACCTGAGTACCCAAACCTTGCTGGAATTTCTTCCAAAGGTTAACAGTGAATTGTGCTCCTCGATCAGATATGATTAGGGGTGTTCAAAACTGAACCGAAACCGAAAATCGAACCAAAACCGAAGATTAATGGCTTATTAGTATCGGGTTAACGGTTTAACGGACGGGGAACAGATTGAATTTTTTTTTATTAACGGCTTGTCAGTTTGGGGGCGGTATATATATATATATATATATATATATATATATATTAAATATCCTTCTTTCACTTCCATATATAACGTATTGGGTCACTATTTGAAGGAGTTCCAGTACTTTATCTCTATTACTAATATACTAGGAAATACGTTGCGAAAACAATATTGAGCATTTAATGATCTATTCGGAAAGAATATGTATGAGAAAAGTAATCTAAACATCAAACAAGAATCAAGACAGTAGTATTTATCACAGTCTTTACTTCGTTGCCTAATGCTGAAATTTGGTGTATGCATATTTTTTACAAGGATCTACTCGCTTATGGATTAAGCTGTTATTTGAAATTTGAAGCTGCATAAATTCAAGCATTGTTTGTCATTAGTTGCATGCCAAATATTTCTGTGTAGTCTGCTCACTTATGAATTAATCATTTTGAAATATGTATTCTAGACTCACTTTGAATATAGACTAGAATTTTATCATTGCAAAATTAATCATTGACTTTTCCTTTGCAGTTGTGGGCGGAAGAAAGACATGTATTCTGGACTCATCTGTAATGTAGTCTGCTTTGGGATATAATGGACTTATCTATTGTATTCTATCGACTGGAATGTAGTCTGCTGAGCATATGAATTTTATTTTGAGTCACATCGGTCAGCAAATAATTAATGCACGCAATACAGATTGAATTAGGCCGATAAACCGCCCGATAACTGCCCGATAAGAGCTAAACCGATACCAATTCGCCCGATATCTTATCGGGTGGCTAGCGGATTAATACATTTAAAAGCCGATAGCCGATAAGCCAAACCGTTAAGAGTAAATAACCGCCCAATCCGCCCGATAAGCAGCCCTAGATATGATGGAAACCGGAGTGCCATGCAACCTGATTATTTCTTTGATATACAACTGATCATACTGTTCTGTTGTGTCGGTAGCCTTAACCGACAAAAAGTGTGCTGATTTTGCGAGTCGATCCACAATCACCCAACTTGAGTCAAACTTTCGAGGAGTACTAGGTAATTTTACCACATAGTCCATATTAATCATTTCCCACTTCCACATTGGATTTGCTATTTTTTGCGCCAACCCACCGGGCCTTTGGTGTTCGACCTTCACTTGCTAATAATTTGGACACTTCACCACAAACTCCTCTACATTCCTCTTCATATCATTCCACCAGTAGACTTCCTTAAGATCATGATACATTTTCGTAGAACCCGGGTGCACGGAATACCTATAAGTGTGAGCTTTAGTCATAATTCTTTCCCGGAGACCATCCACATTTAGAACACATAAACGCCCTTGGTACCTTAGTGTACCATCATCCATGCCAGGAGAAAAGGCCATGGTCTTATGTTTATGAATCCATCTTTCAGTTGTGCCAACAATGGATCGTTGTATTGCTTCTCCTTGACTTCCACAACAAGTGATGATTCAACCCTATTTTGTACAATCACCCCTCCTTTACTAGAGTCCGTAATACGAACTCCCAAACTAGACAATCAATGAACTTCCTTGGCCAATGGCCTTTGATATGCCTCCAAGTGTGCTAAACTACCCATAGATTTCCGGCTAAGAGCATCTACCACAACATTGACCTTTCCCGGATGATATAGAATATCAATGTCGTAGTCCTTGAGTAACTCAAGCTATCTTCTCTGCCCCAGATTCAATTCCTTCAGCTTGAAAATATATTGAAGGCTCTTATGGTCCGTGAATATATCCACATGGACCCTATATAAATAATTACACCAAATTTTCAATGCAAATACCACTGCCGCAAGTTCTAAATCATGTGTTAGATAGTACTTTTCATGATTTTTGAGTTGCCTAGAAGCATAAGCTATAACCTTGTCATGTTGCATTAATACACATCCAAGCGTGATTCTTGAAGCATCAAAATATACCACAAATCCATCTATACCCTGTGGTAGAGTCAACACCGGTATCGTAGTCAATCTTGCTTTCAATTCCTGGAAACTCTTTTCACAAGCATCTGACCATTGGAACTGAATTCCCTTCTGTGTCAGTTTAGTCAATGGGGAGGCAAGAGTAGAAATCCCTCCACAAACTTTTTGTAATATCCAGCTAAGCCTAAGAAACTGCGAATCTTTGTTGGAGTTGTAGGCCTCGGCCAATTCTTCACAACTGAAATTTTCTGAGGATCAACCTTAATTCCCTCACTAAAGACTACATGACCCAAGAATATGACCGATTCAAGCCAAAATTCACACTTTGAAAAATTTGCATATAACTGGTGTTGATGTAGGGTTTGCAGAACTACCCGGAGATGATCGGCATGGTCTTCTTGACTTCGCGAATATACAAGAATATCGTCAATAAACACTATCATAAAAGAGTCAAGGAATGGCTTAAAAACTCGATTCATAAGATCCATGAAGGCTGTTGGGGCATTTGTTAGCCCAAAAGACATCACTAGAAACTCAAAATGCCCATACCAGGCCCTAAAAGCTGTTTTCGAAATATCCCGCTCCCTGATCTTCAATTGGTGATACCCGGATCTTAAATCAATATTGGAGAAGGACCTGGAACCTTGCAATTGATCAAACAAGTCATCTATCATTAGAAATAGGTACTTATTCTTGATTGTGATCTTATTAAGCTACCGATAGTCAATACACATTCTCAGTGACCCATCTATCTTTTTTACAAAAAGGACCGGTGCGCCCCAAGGCGACACACTTGTCCGGATAAAACCCTTTTCTAACAAATTTCTCAATTGTTCCTTTAGCTCCTTCAATTCTGTCGGTGTCATTCTGTAGGGTGGAATAGATATACGATGCGTGTCTGGCATCGCATCAATTCTAAAATCAATCTCCCTATATGGTGGGATACCAGAGAGTTCATCCGGAAAGACTCCCGAAAATTCATTCACAACAGGCATGTACTCAAGTGTAGGTGCCTCAATATCAGTGTCTGTAACCCAGACCAAATGGTAAATACACCCCTTGTTGATCATCTTTGTGGCCTTAAGGTAGGAAATAAACCTACCCTTCAGCACTACATCATCACTCTTCCACTCAATAACTGGTTCATTTGGAAATTTGAACTTAACAGTACCGGTTCGACAATCAAGCTTGGCAAAACAAGAATAAAGCCAATTCATACCTATTATCACATCAAAATTGACCATTCCAAATTCAATAAAATCGGCCACGGTGTCCCGACCACGCAACGTGACAACACAATCCCTATAAAACCGCGCGGCCAAAATAGACTCACCAACCAGAGTAGATATAGAGAACAACTCATAAAGTTGTTCTAGTTCTATCCTAAATTCCATAGCAACATAAGATATGACATATGACAAAGTGGAACCGGGATCAATAAGAGCATATACATCATGTGATTGGACAGTCAATATACTTGTGACAACATATGGAGAAGTCTCTGAATTTTGGCGACCCCTCATAGCATAAAAATGGTCGGATCCTCCCGAACTCCGTGCTCCACCCCTAGCTGCACCACGCCCTGCGGGTGTTGGAGTGCCTCGAGCTGGAGGAGGTGCTGCGGATGTAGTAGCTACAGAATTGGCTGGCTGTGCTGGGCCCCTACCCGCACCCTGGCGGGACGAACGACATTCCCTCTGAATATGACCCCTCAGTCTGCATCCATAGCATATGGGTAAGTCTATGTAGCATATTCCTAGGTTCATCTTTCTATAACGAGGGCATGAAGGCCTCCTCTACTGCTGGAATCTACCACCATGATGACCATGCTGATAGGAGCTCCTGTTGCCTTGACTAGGCCTGAAACGGCTCCATTATTGTTGCTGACTGGGCCCTGATGGCGGTGCACTAGCCGAAGACTGAGCAAAGGACTGGGATGGTCCTGACGACCCTCCTCTGAATGTTGACTTTCCACCACCAGAAGAACCACCCAAGTTGCCCGCAGACTGGGCCTTATTACTACCCTCTCGCTCCATTTTGTTCCTCAATTTTCGGGTCTCTGTGGCTTGAGCGAACACCACCATCTTTCTATAGTTCATATCAGAATTCAAGGCTGCTGTAGCGACCTCATTAATTACCAAGGGACTAAGTCCCTGCACAAAGTGGCGTACTCTAGCCTTCATAGTGGGCAACATGTAAATAGCATACTTAGATAGGTACGCGAATCTCATATGGTAATCCCACACACTTATACTACCTTGTCTCAGGTTCTCAAACTCAGCAGCACGGGCTGCCTTAGTCTTGGCAAGCAAGAAATGATCAATGAAGGCATCTACAGACTCACCCCACCTCACCAGAGGGCTCCCTTCTTCACGGGACTCCTCCCATAGTTCGAACCAAGAATATGCCACCTCTTTCAGGAAATATGAGGCCAATTCCACTGCCAATGTCTCAGTAGCACGCATAACTCAGAGAGTTTTGCACATCTCATCAATGAAGTCCTAGGGATCCTCCTCTAGGTTAGTACCCATGAACATTGGAGGATCCAACTGGAGAAGTGGGTGCAACATTTGACCTTTGGGCCTCGGAAGCAACTATCTGAGCCAACATCTGTATGGCTCCCCTAAGATCAACATCAGAAACACAAGAATCGGAAGCTGGAACTGGAGTTGGAATTGGTATATCAGTTGGAGGGACCGTTGCACCCTCAGTAGGTGTAGGAATATGTGCGGTCTGATCAGTTGTAGTGGAGTCAGGCAGTGTAGTGACTGGAGGAATATTCTCACTCCTCGGGTGCTCACCCGCATCATCAATTATAGGGTCAATTGTCACTCGTGGGGTGACATTGGCTCTTTGGCTAGTTCTTGCCTTCTTCTTAGGTGCCATGTACTGAAAGTTAAATTAAAGCACGAGTTAAAGGAGGAACAATCTTACCATTAACTTTATCGCACGATGGAGAACATGAAAGAAGGGTATTATTCCTAAATTCCCATGTATCATCCTAATTATAGATGTGGTCGACAACACACAGATAATAAAGACTCTACTAGACACAGCTCCGAGACATCCTAGGATACTTTAAAACCTTAGGCTCCGATACCAAGTTATATAGGTCGCATAATTGGTGTTCACAATCAGCAAAAATCTGTTTGTGTTTGCGGTCACTATGCGGCCCGTAGACCTGTTCTGCGGTCGCATAATGAACCGCAAAATAATTCTGCGGTCGCATAGTCGACCGTAAAATGGCATCCAAATGACCCTCTCCTGCCTCACTTCTGCGGCCATTATGCGGCTCGCAGAGTAATTCTGCGGTCGCATAATGGACCGCAGAAACGCATTACAATCCTCAAACACGTATGCCTAGTCCGACACTATGAAACATTATTTTTCCTTTGCAATTTGTTTTATGGGGCCTTACAATGCTATTCTTGATTGTCATGCTAAGATTGTAACATTGGCTATGACGTGATTACCAAGGTTGGAATGGAGTGGTTCCCTTGGTCATACCCCTAGTAGGGTTATTTTATTTTTGAAGGCTCGGCGGATGGTTGAGAATGGGTATTTGGCATATCTAGATTTTGTTAGGGATACTAGTGCTAAGACTCTTACTATTGATTCCGTTCTAGTAGCTAGCTAAGTTCTAGATGTATTTTTTCTAGACCTACTGGACATGCCATCCGATAGAAATATTAATTTTGGTATTGATTTGGTGTGGGGAACTCAGCCCATATCTATTCCCCATACCGTATGTCTCCACCTGAGTTGAAGGAGTAGTTGCAGGAGTTACTAGATAAGGGATTCATTGGATCGAGTGTTTCCCTTGGGGTGCACCGATGTTGTTTGTGAAGAAGAAGGATGGTTCTCCGAGGATGCACATTGATTATAGGTAGTTGAATAAGGTCACTATCAAGAATAAGTGTCCATTGCCTCGTATTGCTGATTTGTTTGATCAGCTTTAGGGTGCTAGGGTGTTCTTGAAGATTAATTTGAGGTCGGGTTATCTCCAGTTGAAGATTAGGGCTTCATACATCCCTTATATGGCTTTCAAGACCCGTTATGGATATTAAGAATTTTTTGGTGATATCCTTTGGTTTGACTAATGCTGTAGCAGTTTTCGTGCATTTGATGAATAATGTGTTTCATGCATATTTGGATTCCTTCGTCGTTGTGTTCANGTCTCCACCTGAGTTGAAGGAGTAGTTGTAGGATTTACTAGATAAGGGATTCATTGGATTGAGTGTTTCCCTTGGGGTGCACCGATGTTGTTTGCGAAGAAGAAGGATGGTTCACCGAGGATGCGCATTGATTATAGGTAGTTGAATAAGGTCACTATCAAGAATAAGTGTCCATTGCATCATATTGATGATTTGTTTGATCATTTTCAAGGTGCTAGGGTGTTCTTGAAGATTAATTTGAGGTCGGGTTATCTCCAGTTGAAGATTAGGGCTTCATACATCCCTAAGATGGCTTTCAAGACCCGTTATGGATATTATGAATTTTTGGTGATATCCTTTGGTTTGACTAATATTGTAGCAGTTTTCGTTCATTTGATGAACAATGTGTTTCATCCATATTTGGATTCATTTGTCTTGTGTTCATTGGCGACATCTTAGTATATTCCCATAGTAAAGAGGAACATGAGCACCATTTGAGTATTGGGCTTCAGATTCTGCGAGAAAAGAAGTATGCTAAGTTTTCCAAGTGCGAGTTTTGGCTAGATTCAGTAGCATTGTTGGATCACGTGGTGCCTAGTGATGGTATCAAGGCGGATCCGTAGAATATTGAGGCGGTTCAGGTTAGCCTAGACCTTCTACAACTACAACGATAAAGAGTTTCTTGGATTTAGAAGGCTACTATTGTCGTTTTGTATAGAGATTTTCATCAATCGCAATTCCATAGACCAAGTTGACTTAGAAAGGTGTTACNGGATCCGTAGAATATTGAGGCGGTTCAGGTTAGCCTAGACCTTCTACAACTACAACGATAAAGAGTTTCTTGGATTTAGAAGGCTACTATTGTCGTTTTGTATAGAGATTTTCATCAATCGCA
>AWOL01S0030946.1:0-34454 GCA_000715115.1 Nicotiana otophora
AATAATAATAATAATAATAATAATAATAATAATAATAATAATAATAATATATAAAGCAAATATTGCCTGCTGCGGCGTGCAGCTCGATCCCATAATCATCCTCACAATCAGGCCCTCGGCCTCACTCAGTCATCAATCTCTCCAGTCTCTCGGGCTCACAATGTCATGAAAATAAGCCCAAAATGATGATATGATGAATCAATAAATAGCAACAGAGGCTGAGAGATGATATGAAATGAATGAACATGACTGAGTATGCAATTTCAATTTAAACAAATAATTCAACAGCAATATGACCTCTGTGGGTCTCAATAATACTGGCACATAGCCTCAACATGATTTTTAAAATGATTCTCAGCTCAATTTCTTTAACACATAAAACTACATAGAAAATGCCAAGATTATTTGACTACAAAATTCTACGGAACCAATTATGTCACAATTTCTATAGTGCACGCCCACACGCCTGTCACCTAGCATGTGCATCACCTCCAAAAACAATTCACATAATACGTATATTCAGGGTTCATACCCTCAGCTCCAAGATTAGAAGAGTTACTTACCTCGAACAAGACGAATCCAATGTCGAGCGAGCTAAACACTGCTCCAGAAATTTCATTCTGCGCGTATCAATTTCCAAATTGCTCGAATCTAGTCAAAATTAATTTGATTAAGTCCACGCAATTATAGGAATTAATTCCATATCAAAATACTAATATTTTCCCATAAAATCCGAAATTACACTCCAAAAATTGCATGTGGGGCATACGTCTCGGAATACGACGAAACTCACAAAATTCGATAACTCATTTAGTTACGAGTCCAACCATACTAGTTTCACTCAAATTCGACTTCGAATCGACATTCAAATCCAAAAAATTTATTTTATGAAATTTCTATATTTTGTACTCAAATTTTCATCTCAAACTACTAATTGAATGATGAAAACGATGATATATTCGTGTATATAACCAAATCTGAGTTAGAATCACTTACCTCGATGAATTTTTTGAAAATCCCACGAAAAATCGCCACAAACCGAGCTCCCAAAGTCCAAATGTGAAATAATACCCTCGGTTTTATAATACACAATCTGACCCCTCATTGTGCTGACCGCACAATTTTTGTGCGGTCCGCACATTCCAGGTTTTGCGGTCTCCCTCCAAATTGTGCGGCCGCACTTCAACACTCTGCACTACCAGGCTTCGGTAAAATGCATATACCTTTCTGTACAAATGTCCAAATAATTCGTGATATACCTTTATGGAAACTAGATTCAAAGATCTACAACTTACGTTTTTGAATCATCTCCAAATTCGTTGTGGATTAAAAGATATAAGGCTCCGAAATCGGACCATCGAACCTGCAAAACCCCAGGAAGTGCGGCCGCAGACAAAATTGTGCGGTCCGCAATTTTCTTCTGCAGTCCGCACATTTTCATCTGCTGCAGCACTTTTTCATCTGCTACAGCACTCAAAAATGTGCCTCAGCACATGAAATTGTATGGTCCGCACTTCCAACGTTCCATAACAACATTAGAGTACTGAAATACTCGGACATCACTCAAAACTCACCCCGAAACTCACCGAACCACTCGGAATCCCGTTCAAATATACCAACAAGTTTCATAGCATAACACGGACCTACTCGAGGCCTCAAATCACATCAAACAACATTAAAACGACGAATCACACCACAAATCAAAATCAATGAACTTTGAACTTTCAAATTCTCTATCTTGTGCCGAAACACATCAAATCAAGTCCGATTGACCTTAATTTTTGCACACAAATCATAAATGACATAACATAGATACTCAAATTTTTAGAATCGGATTCCGACCCCAATATCAAAAGGTCAATCCCCCGGTCAAACTTTTCAAAAATTCGACTTTCGCCATTTCAAGTCTAATTCCACTACGGACCTCCAAATAATTTTTCGGACACGCTCCTAAGTCCAAAATTACCATACAGAGCCATTGGAATCATCAGAATTCGAATCCGATGTCGTTTACACATAAATTGACATCCAGTCGACTTTTCCAACTTAAGCTTTCCATTAAAAGACTAAGTGTCTCAATTTATTTCGAAATATCTCCGGACCTGGACTAACTAATTCTATAGGTCATAATACAGCTATAAAGAACCAATGGAGCAGTAAATGGGGGAACGGGGTTGTAATACTCAAAACGACCGGCTGGGTCGTTACATGCCTCGTGAACGCTATTATTAGGGTCAGTTCACTACTAAAAACGACCAATTTCCGACCAAAATATTCCGACCGAAAAGAGTAGTCAAAAATTTCCATACAAAAATGAAATAACATTTAACCTTTCAAAATAAGAACCTTTAAATAAAATAATATTTAATATTATTGTGTAGATGAAATTTGGGCATCGTAGATGGATGTATGATAGAAATCATCTGAATCGTATGGGATTACGAGCTGAATTTATAGAAGGGGTTGCTAGCTTTATTTCTAAGGCAAAGACCACATGAGTTTTTCAGAGCCCCCTCCCCCCAGCTAGCACAGTACAATATTATTCCATGTTGACCCAAGGTGGTTCAGCCTCAACCTCCACTACTATTAATCTTATACCCATGCTTAATTTGTCACCTTTGAGTCCTCGTGTCCATGCTAGTCAGCATGATGGCTCACCATTTATTCCATCCCAGGGCGGGCATGATGGTTCATCTGTTGTGCCTCCATCATCGCCCACTCCATTATCATCTCCATCATCATCTACTCCTAGTATTTCTAGACTTGATATTGGAGGATCACAGGCGGCTGCATCCCCATCTACTAGTATTGCTTAGTTGCTCCTTCACGGAGACAGTATGCTAGTGGGACTGTAAAGTATGATCATATGCACCGATTGATTATCGTACTCCATGGGGACGGGTAAGTAATTCTTTAATTTTTAATTATTAGAATAAATATCTACATATATTTAACGAATATTTATTTTACATATAATGAATATGTGGCTTCAATTTAAGGTACGAATAAATATAATTTATATAATATTTATTGTGTTCGTCTAACTTTTATATTTAATTTATATAATATTTATTGTGTTCATATAACATTTATTTTAATTGCATACTAAGTGTGTATGGCAGCTTCAGCATGAAAATCTGGTGAATGAAAAATTCGAGAAGAGAGCTCAGAATGGATTAAAGATACTCACTTTGTTGCTCGGAAAGGTAGGAGCAGGCCTTTGTGGTTGCGTGAAGATGTATGGTTTCAACTATTGGCGAAGTGAAATACCGAAGAATTGAAGCAGATGAGTGAACAGGCGAAGGCAAACAGAGCCTCCAGTAAGGGTGGTTCGTTGCACACCGGAGGTTTAATCGGTTTTGCGGCCCATCAATTGAGGTTGGTAATTTATTTATAAAATTTTACTTAGCTTTACTTAAATGAGATTCAAGTAATAAACTCATATTTTTTTATTTTGAAAGGAAAAGACACATGGGGGGACGTGTCTCATGCTACTGTCTTTGAGGAGACACATAAGAAGAAGGAGGAGGATGGTACAAGAGAAGCATGGGTCGAACTGCGTGCATCAGAGACATATGTAAGATTCTAACAATACTACCTTTATTGTTGGTTAAGATTAATTCGTTTATATAATGTTTGTCAACAATATTTCAGGAAGGGTATTATAAAAGAATGGAGGAGTGGCAACAAGCTCAACTTGATTCTCAGCCGACGCCTAAAGATATGACTTTGATATGGACACAGACAACCGATGGAGTAAATAAAAGTTTAAAATATTTTAGTAATTTTTTAGATATGACTTCGTTTTAATATTATTTTGCACTAGTTGTATGTTTCTTCTCTTGCTCATTTAATTTTTTTTTATTTCTCATGAAAATAAATAAAGGTAGAGTCTACTGACTTGGAGTATAATCGTCGCCCAATAGCATTATTTAGTGGTACTTCTGCTTCACCCGAAGAAATTGAGACAATGCAGACGTAAATCAATGAACTGTGTCAGCAATGGAATAATGCTCAAGAAATAATAAATACGATGTGGACATTCATGGCAAACCATGGAAAACAACCTTGGATGGAATAACAACGAGGAGACTGAAATCGATGATGATCGATAGTAATTTTAAATGTAATATTAGTTTAGACTTTATTGGTTTCGGCTTGGTTGGGTTTACACTTGGATTATGTGTTTTAGACTTGAATATCGTTTGATTGAAGTTTTTATACTTTAATGTGTTATAATAGATGTGTTTAGACTTGTTTAAAAGTGTTGTAGAGATTGGTAGTTTGATATTTAATGTTTTGTGTTTAATTGTTTGAGCAATTGTGACACATATTAGGCTGAATGATTGGTTTTGAATTGCAGGTGGTGTAGCTTAAAATGCAGTAGAATTCTGGAGAAAAATTACAAATTTTCCGACTGATTCCGACTACTTTGGTTGGAAAAATTAATTGGGAATTCCCAGATTTCCGACCAAATCGGTCGGAAGAATTAATTATTTATTAATTTAATTTTAATTTTTCCGACCAATTTGGTTGGAAATTATGAATTTAATTTAAACTAAATATTAAAATTACCGACCAAATCGGTCAGAACTGTCAAAAAATTATTAATATTTATTTTAAAATCGGTCGCAAAATTACCGACCATTTTGGTCATAAAATTCAAATTTATCCAGTCACCCAGTTTTTCCTTCTTTGCGTCTGTTTTGGTCGCAAATTTCTCACCGTTTTTGGTCCAAAAATAATTGCGACTATCTATATTCTGACTACTTTATTTTCGTCGAAAATCCGTCAGAAATAGTTGATTTCCGACGGAAATCGTGATCGAAATATTAACATTTTCTAGTAGTGGTTGGTGGATAAGTGTTGACAACAACCTGTGAATTGGCATCGATTGGATCAGCGATTGGAACGCCATTAGGGTCGACAGGGGGTACGTTGTTTCTTGGAACCCCGTTGTTATTTTCACCGTGGTAACCTGATTCAGCGTCAACACTTAAGTGAGCAGGTTGAGAGTCTGACATATTGAATAGCCCTGAAATCAAATTTCAAAGAACAAGTGTAAAAATAGTGTGGGTTATCAAGATTCTTATTAAATTTTCACTATTATCCTTAGCCCCACGGTGGGCACCAAACTGTTTACCCTTTAAACGGATAACAATTAAATTTGTACATGGTTTAAAGGACATATGGTTTAAATAATTGAATTGAAATGAAATAAAACGATCAAACCAATGCGGCGAAGTAATTAAGCCATGTGTTAGGCTTAAATGCTAATGGTCGGTTTCAATCGAGCCCTCGAGATAGAGCTCGGATTCAACTAACTGAGTGAATAACTGAGGAACACTTAAACAATTGTTGAAAGCCAAAGTAAATTTAATTGTCTTGATATGTGTGCCAATAATAGTGTCAAAAAATAAATGGGTTCTCCTCTTTATATAGTAGAGGAGTTTTAACCCTAATACAAGTCTAAATAAGGTAAAAATCTTTTCCTTTTTTTATCCCACGAGAATATGATCCGCAGTCAATACCGAGCATGATCCGCGCTGTAATATCCGACTGATGGCAGATATTTTCACTCTCTGTTTGTCTTCTTTAACCGTCTCTCCTTTACCCTCGATTCTTCATATTGTTCGAATTGGATTCTCTCCGGGTTAGGCCATGCTCGATACGCGACGTATCATTCGTCTGCTCTTGGTTCCGATCTGTGGGCACCTTCGGTCTCACTCGAGCCAGTAACGAGTAACGTCGTTCCTCGCTTAACAAAAAAATGGGGATAACTCTATTCCCGATTTTACCCGTTTACAATGTCCAATACAGAGTCCAACTAAGTGAAAGAATCCGTTTTATGAGAATTTTTATGTTATATGTCCAAATTTGTATTTAGAATTCTTTCTACTAATGTTAGCTTTTTCTCTTTATGACCATATGATATTCGATAGTCGATAATTATAAACTTGTTATAAAATATAACTCAAAGTAATAATATGGAACAAGAAAAAACAAGCTAAGAGATATATGGAGAAAGAGAGAAGAGATTCTTATTTCTTCTTTAATTATGTATTTTCCTATCTATTACAAGGCCTTTATATAGGCATGAAAAGTGAAGAAAATATGTCATTGAATATGTCATTAAGCATTTGAGATAAAGATCATGGAGGAAGAGTAGACATTCACCATAATTTGATATTTCTTATAACACTCCCCCTTGGATGTCCATAGATAATGTGCCTCGTTAAAACCTTATTAGAAAAAAAATCCTAGTGAAGGAAAAAGAGTACACATGTTTAGAAATACGCTTTTTGGTTGCCTCATTAAAAACCTTGCAAGGAAAACCCAGTGAGACAAAACCTTGTAAGGAAAAAAGAGTACGACGCGTATTAACTCCCCCTGATGAGAGCATCGGTTCACATCCTTGAGCCTTTGCATCCCAATTTTGTACACTAGTTTCTTGAAGGTTGACGTCGGTAGATATTTGATGAACAAATCAGCCATATTATCACTTGAACGAATCTGTTGAACATTGATATCACAATTCTTTTGAAGATCATGTGTAAAAAATAACTTTGGTGAAATGTGCTTTGTCATATCTTCTTTTATGAATCATCCCTTCAATTGGGCTATGCATGTTGCATTGTCTTCATACAAAATTGTGGGTAGTTTGTCACAGTTCAAACCACATTTGTCTCGAATAAGATGTATTATAGATCTCAACCAAACATATTCTCGACTTGCTTCATGAATAGAAATTATCTCAGCATGATTAAAAGAAGTAGCCACGATTGATTGCTTAGTCGATCACCAAGATATGGCAGTGTCTCCACATGTAAACACATAGCCTATTTGATATCGAGACTTATCTGGGTCAGATAAATATCCAGCATCTGCATAACCAACAAGATCGGGATTGCAATCATTTCCAAAAAATAAGCCCATATCGGTAATCCCTTTTAGATACCGCAATATATGTTTGATTTCATTCCAATGTCTCCTTGTAGGAGCAAAGTTATATCTTGCTAAGACATTAACTGAAAAAGTTATGTCAGGCCTTGTAGTGTTAGCAAGATACATTAGTGCACCAATTGCATTAATATATGGTACTTCAGGACCAAGAAACTCTTCATTCTTTTCTTGAGGTCGAAATGGGTCCTTATTCACATAAAGTGATCGATCAACCATCAGAGTACTTAATGGATGTGCTCCATCCATGTAAAACCGTTTTAATACCTTTTCTATATAGGCAGATTGATGAACAAAAATCCCGTTTGCCAAATGTTCATTTTGCAAACCAAGACATAATTTTGTCTTTCCGAGATCTTTCATCTCAAATTCCTTCTTTAAATAATCAATTGCCTTTTGGAGTTCTGTAGGAGTTCCAATAAGGTTTATGTCATCAACATATACGACAAGTACGACAAACTCTGATGTTGTTTTCTTTATAAAAATACATAAACAGATGACATCATTTATATAACTTTCCTTTAATAAATATTCACTAAGGCGGTTATACCACATTCTTCCTAATTGCTTTAGACCATACAAAGATCTTTGCAATTTGATTGAAAATATTTCCCTGTACTTTGAATTATGTGCGTCATGCATTTTAAAGCCCTCGAGAATTTTCATGTATATCTCATTATCAAGTGAGCCGTAAAGGCAAGCTGTAACCACATCTATTAAATGCATGTCAAGTTTTTCATGGACAGCAAGACTAATGAGATAACGGAACGTAATATAGCATCCATAACAGGAGAATACGTCTCTTCATAATGGACACCAGGCCTTTGTGAAAATCTCTGTGCAACAAGGCGTGCCTTATATCTTTGTACCTCATTTTTTTCATTCCTTTTATGTACAAAGACCCATTTATAGCCAATAGGTTTAACACCATTAGGTGTTTGGGCTACAGACCCCAAAACTTCACGTTTCGCAAGTGAATCCAACTCAGATTGGATTGCTTCTTGCCATTTTGGCCAATCACGTCTTTGTCGACATTCTCCAACAGATTGAGATTCAAGATCCTCGTTATCTTGCATAATGCTAGATGCAACATTGTATGCAAAGATGTAATCCACCACTATATTCAATCGATTCAAATTTGTCTCAATATCGATTGGATTTATTGATAATTCCTTATTTTCTTGAGTCTTAGGCTCATTGATATCCTCATTAATCTCAGAATTGGTTAAATCATGGGTTTCTTTATGAGACTCTTTCGTAGTGTCATCTTGATAATTTATTTTCCTTTTTCTAGGATTTCGATCCTTAGAACTCAATGGCCTGCCACGCTTTAGGCGTGCTTTTGACTCATTAGCTATGACACTAGAAGATTTTCCAGCAGAGACATCAATACGGATTGAAACATTCTCTGCAGGATATGTGATTTCGTTATCCTTTTCAGATCCATAAATGCATATGGCATTTGATTTGCTATTTTCTGTAAATGGATAATCTTTTTCATCTCTTTTTCACAAATATAGGCACGTGGATCAAGATGAGATAGTGATGTATTTTTTCACAAAATTTCATGTTTGGTTTCACCAATTTCCCCCCCTAATTTTGGGAAAAATGCCTCATCGAATCGACAATCTGCAAATCGAGCAGAAACAAATCTCTCGTTAATGTTTCGAGGTTGCGAATAATGGAGGGCGATTCAAACCCAACATTCTTTGGATACCCATCTTGGTGCGATATGGTTGTGCTACAGGCCCATATACTGCACACCCAAAAATTCTTAAATGAGATATATTAGGTTCATGACCCAAAACTAAATATTTATGATAATTTATCCGTCTAAGACGAACTAGCATTGCTTCATGCAAAATGGCATGACCCCAAACAGAAGTGGGTAATCTCGTTTTCATGAGAAACGGTCTTGCTATCAATTGCAAACATTTAATCAAAGACTCTACAAGGCCATTTTGAGTGTGAACATGAGCTACAGGATGTTCCACTCTTATCCCAATTGATAAGTAATAATCATTAAATGCTTGGAATGAAAACTCAGCAGCATTATCAAGTCGAATGGACTTAATTGGATTATCGGAAAACTGTACCCGTAATCGAATTATTTGTGCCATTAATTTTATAAATGCCGGGTTGCGAGATGACAATAGGCACACATGAGACCATCTAGAAGATGCGTCTATTAAGACCATAAATACTTAAACGACCCACTAGGTGGGTGAATAGGTCCACAAATATCTCCTTGTATACGTTCCAAAAACGTAGGGGACTCAATCCCAAACTTTGTTGGTGATGGTCTAATAATTAACTTGCCTTGATAACAAGAAGTGCAAGGAAATTCATTATTTAAAAGAATCTTTAAATTCTTTAATGGATGCCCATTTGAGTTTTCTATAATTCGTCTCATCATAATTGATCTGGGATATCCCAATCGATCATGCCAAAGTACAAAAGTATTGAAATTAGTAACCTTTTGGTTTACGATAGAATGTGCCTCAATTGAATTAATTATTGTCCAATACAGGCCACAAGATAAAGATGGGAACTTCTCAATAACACTTTTCTGGCCAGAGACATTCTTGGTAACGATGAGATATTCGAGATTATCCTCATCTATTGTCTCAATATGAAATTCATTTCGGCGGATATCTTTAAAATTCAACAAGTTCCTCTTGGACTTGGAGGAGAACATTGCATTCTCTATGATAAGTATTGTTCCCTTAGGCAGAGTTATAGTTACTCTTCCAGAGCCTTCAATTAATTTTATACTACCATATATTCATCAACATCTATATGGTGAATATCTCTTTTAAAAAGAAAGTTATACCATTATGGTCATGGTCAAAATTAGATGCAAGATCTGTTTCTTGCATTATTGTTGTCTTTTAATAATCACATTGCCAAAATATTTCGGCGTACAATAGGTATGTGACCAATAATCATTCATGCCATAATAATGACATTATTTTCTTATTTTATCTCAAACTTCCTTCTCGAGGTGAGTGTGGTATATTTACTACCACTAGCACGTTCATATTCTTGCAAGAATGAATATGTATTCATAATGATCATCACATTGTTTTCACATTCACTTCAGGAATGGAACATAATAATCCATGTGTGCTTTATAAAATCTCATGACATATTAATGGTAAATATCACTTTCATAAAGTGAAGGATTACTTTGAGAGCCATTATTGTTCTCATTACCATAACGATAACGATTATAATTTCGCCCATTACCACGTCCACATCCATTCATACCTCCACGGTAACATCGTGTCTTATTTTGGACTTATGGGACGGGTTTTCACTATTGGTGGCGATTGAATTTAATTTGCATATGTGAACTTTCATTAACTGAACTCAATCAAATAAAAAGTATCAAGCAAATATAGAAAAATACATAATCAATTAAAATCTACGTGTCCTTTGTGATAATTATCTCATTTTAAGATGGAAGAAATATGTGATAAAATAGAAAGAAAAAATATGTGCTCTCGCAAAAGTCTTCACTTCGTGTTTCTTAATATTAACACATAGGAACATAATACTTGTTATAGGAAAAATATTCATCGTTCTTTACACCAAAAATCCTTACATGATTTGATGAACTTTCAAGAAAAACTTTTCCGTAAAGCAAGTTTGTTCATGTATGGAAACATAAATAGCAAAGTGTAAAGAAACTTGAAAACTAATTAGAAAAGGCTAACCGTGATAGCCGAATATATGATGGCGTTGTACACCTTATACCGTCATCGTTCTTACCATATTATTAACATTAAATGACGATATCGGCACTGGCCGCATCATAACAACTCAGTTGGCTAGAACTCCGTGCTGATAAGGTATTATAAAATATAACTCAAAGTAACAATATGGAACAATGAAAAACAAGCTAAGAGATATATAGAGAAAGAGAAAAGAGATTCTTATTTCTTCTTCAATTGTGTATTTTTCTATCTATTACAAGGCCTTTATATAGGCATGAAAAGTGAAGAAAATATGTCATTGAATATGTCATTAAACATAGAAAATATGTCATTGAATATGTCATTAAGCTATTTGAGATGAAGATTATGGAAGAAGAGTCGACATCCACCATAATATGATATTTCTTATAACATAACCCAATTAATTTAGATTTGTACCGTGTTAGAACTATTATGGGAGATATTTAAAGAATAAGTGTTGTTTTACATCTTTTCTTGAGTCGAGGGTCTATCGAAAATAACATCTCTATCTTCTTAAGGTAGGGATAAGGTATGCGTACATACTGTCATTCTCATACTTTACTTGTAGGATTACACTAAGCTTATTATTGTAATTGTTCATTTTCAATACCGGAACCTGAAACCTTTAATTAAAGGCGGAGCAATTCATAATACTCATCTGAGCTAAGATTGTCAATTTATACAGTATATACCATTAAGCTGCATAAATATTGTAAATATAAATTTTAAATTTTAAATTTCTATTTCCTAATTTAGGATTAAGTTTCCGAATTTGCACAATTAGATATTTTAATTTGTTGCTACTTTGGAAGTAAAACAATTACTCTAATTTAATCTCAAAACATTAACCATAGGATTCCTCAAATAAAAATAAAAAATACGTACAAAATTTGTGAAGCAGAACTACTAAAGTCAAAAAGGAGAAACACCTGGAAGAAAGAGAAAAACAACCGTCGTCAACTGTCGTGTCCGGCGGCATCTCCACCTGTGACCACCGGCTGAAAAGAGCAAAAACCACCATCCTCAACCACCGCGTCAGCCGGCACTTCATCGGTTACTAACATTTAAGCTGACGGAAGTAAAGAAAAATGTCCATTTTGCACTTACCCTCTCTCATTTTCAACACTAAAACCACCGTTAAACCCTGCTACCTCACTTCATTTCTTCCTAATTCTTCAATCTCAAACTCTAGATTTAAAAAATTTATAATTCATTCGTCCTTTTCATCATTCAATGATCCACAAGATTTTTTTGTACCAAAATCTCCGGGCAATAAACTCAACCAAAACGACAGCGATTCTGATGATAAACAAATCTTATTTGTTGATGAGTGGGGTGAGAGGTCGGAACCAGATACCCGACCCGGGACGAAGTTATCAGAATCGGATCCTCCTATAAATGATGACGAATGGGGCAGAGGAGCTGAGCTAGTGGGGAGCAGCAAAAATTCAGGAATTGAAGATGAGTGGGGCGAGAAGTCGTATTCGGAGCCCCGACCCGTACCAACGGTGTCGGATTCGGATCCTCCTAGAGACGAAGACGAATGGATCGGAGCTAAGGCAGTTGGAAACAACATTGACCGGGTTAAAAATGAGAGCGTTTCTGATAATAAAACCACGTTGGATCCGGAGCCCCGACCCGTAACGCGATTACCGGTTTCGGATCCTCCGAAAGGTGAAGAAGAGAGGGTTGCAGAGCTGAAAAGGTGCTTAATGGACGCGGTTTATGGTACAGAATTTGGGCTCAGGGCCTCATCGGAGATGCGAGCCGAGGCTCTGGAGCTGGTTTCTCAGTTGGAGGCGGCGAATCCAACTCCAAGCCCAGTTAAATCACCTGAGTTGCTTGATGGGAACTGGATTTTAGTGTGAGTTCTTGTTTCTCATTTATCTTTTGAAATTTTCTGTTTTTGGCTTTATGTACTCGCGGTTGTATGAAATGTATGTGAATCGAGTGGACTAAGTGGCGGATTCATATTGTTGTTCCAACTAAGTTGGGATCAATGAGTAGTTGATTGGAATAAAAAGAGTTATATAGAATAGAGGCGGAGCCAGAATTTAAAACTTGTGGGTTCAGTATTCTAATTCTTTTAAGTTACTGGGTTCTTAATCAACAATTTGTACATAATTCAATAATTTTTTAAGACAAATACAGAGTTTGTACAAAAGTTACTGGGTTCAACCGAACTCGTATCCGAAGGGCTAGCTCCGCCCCTGATATAAACGATACCAATTAGTAGTTGGGAATATATTTTAGTCATGTTATGTGTTCTTGGAAACAACTTCTCGACCTGCACAAGGTAGAGGTAAGGTTTGCGTATACACTACCCTCCACAGACTCCACATATGAAAATATACTGGGTATGTTGTTGTTGATATATTTTTAGGTGCTATACAGTGTTGTCAAAGGCGCGCTTAAGCCCTGCAGCGAGGCTCAAAACAGGTTGAGCGCTTCGCCTCGCTTTGTGGGCGTTTTAGTATCGCATCAAGGCTCTTAGGCATACTTTTACTTGCCAATGAGTGTAATCCTGAAAAGATAACATTAAATAATTGATATTTCACTTTATCTTAAATTTTTTCCAATTTCTTTGTCCATATATTTGTTATTCATGCTTATAATTATTAGTCTTAGACTACATATGCATATTTTTACTTTTTCTCTGGTTGTGCCTTTTTTCATTAAAGCTCACGCTTTAATTGCACTTTGAACTTAAAGCCCCAACAGACCTTAGACCTTTTTTGTGCTTTTCGCCTTTGATAACATTGGTGCTATATCTTCTGGGATTTGATATGTTCCTTTGGTGCTATATCTTCTAGGAATATTTTAACCATTTTGGAGAATTTGGTAGCATCGAAAAGCTAAGTTGCTCCGACACGACAGTTTAGGTGTCGGATCCGTGTCGACACGATACTTGTATAGGTGTGGATTGAGGCATAGTTGTTACTACCGTCGTCTGCATAACGTTGGCTTGAGATGAGAATTATGGTTAATGAGGATTCATTTACCATACTTGTTGGTTTACACGATACTTGTTATTGCAAGGGGTAGTTGATTGAATGATTGGTTTGCATACCTGCTTAGCTATATGAGATCATTACAGCTGACTAGAGGTGGCAAAATGATTAAAAGAAAACAGGTATCCACTCATATTATCCATTAAAAAAATGGGTTGGATAATGAACTTTTTAAAAACGGGTTGAATATGGATAAGAACCATATTATCCACGTAGAAAATGGTTAACCAAATGGATAACCAAGGGATAACTAATGTGTTTAACTTTTACATTTGTAAAACCTCAAATTGGGGGTTTCTCAAATTTGGAAGACTAGGAACTCTCTCATAAGTGATCATATTCAATAAGCCATGGATAATTGGATATCCATAATATCCGCCGGATAACCCTTTTTTTATCCGTCTCAAATACGGGTCGGATCGGATAATTTATCCGTTTTTTGAATTACACGTTTTCGACCCGCTCATATCCGACCCGACCCGCCCGTTTGACACCCCTACAGCTGACAGTAGCATTTAAACTGATGCTGCCGTGCATTAAGATTTTTTTTCGTTTTCTTCAAAATTCCTTCTTTGTTTTAGTGAAAGTAGCTCTAATCTTGGTATTTTGAGTGAACATGCTAGCTATGTTTGTTGACCGCATAAGATTATACGATAAAACAATTTGAATTGTGCTTTTGTTAACATCTGGATTCATCACGAGAGCTTGAAGCAGACGGATGGTAGCACAATAAGTTGCTTTTGATCCACTAGTTGAGTCATTCACCTAAGGGTAAACTGCAAAAGACCTAGGGGTCGTTTGGTAGGATGCATTAGATAAAATAATGCATGCATTAGCTTTGTGTATTCATAATACCTTGTTTGGTACACTTTTTGAACTTATATATTAGTTATGCAAGCATTAGTTATACACCCTATTTGGTATTATCATATGCATAACTAATGCATAAGAAACCATGGCATTAACAATGAAATGAGTTTTAATGCATGCATTTGCTTAATTAAAGACAAAATTGTCCTTCAAAATTTGCTTTATTACAATATGATATTATACTATTGCAAGTTAGAAATAATTCAAGAAAGTGGGAAACAAAATTATATCCCTAGTAAATAAATAAATACTTAGCATATTTTCTTTTTTATAAATAAATATTTAGTTCTATACTACAATATAGATAGACAAATCAAATAATTTTTTTAAAACCTTGTTCATATAAAAACATTTCTCAACATATGTTTCTTTTAAAAAAATAAAGTAATGGACTAGTTATGAGGGTATTTTTGTAAACAAACAATTCTTTTAGAAATTGTGCAATGCTTTAATACATCAAACCAAACAATAAATAAGAAATATGTCAGCATAGCTAATGCCAGCATAACTAATATGCCATATTCAACATTATTCTTATACATCCTACCAAACGACCCCTTAGTATATAAGGGTAAACTGCAAAAGTTAGTATTCACTTTTCTTTTATCTGAGATTTTTTAGCATAACATATTTTGGGTGAAAAGCTGATATTCAATTGGGAACGAGGAAAATTGTAAGCTTTCAAATTTGACTTGGCTAAGATTTCTGTAGAACATCTTGGCTTATTGATGTCGGGATAACTTGAGAGTTGAGATGATTGCCTTCTTAAAAATTTTGGCATTTAACAGCAATTGGAGGACCATGTTTTGGTAAAAAAATTTATAGGTCACTATCTCTTGGTGATATGTTAACTGCATTTTTTGTTAATTCCCACGATAGTATATGCCCAAGTGTTGATGTTGTAGTACTGATATTGGTTGCAATATTCTAAAGTGCCCATTAATGAGCTAAACTAGTTGGAAATGCAACCTTACCTTGGTGGAAAGTGTAAGAGGATTCTTATATGAACAAACTGGATTGAGGTAGATAACCACTGGCATACTTCTCCGCACAAACTCATCAAGTTGGAATGTTCATTATCATAATAAGTAGTCGATTAGGAAAACAACTATCTCACTATAGAGTATACTCTTTCTCCTCTTTCATTATTCATATTTTGCGTCCTGGGACTTTGATATTCTAGATACCCCTTATGTTGCTTTTTGTGTGTCAGGTTTACAGCATTCTCTGAGTTGTTACCTCTTCTGGCTGTGGGCACCATTCCTTTCTTGAAGGTTGAAAAGATTAGCCAAACGATTAGTACAAGCAGCCTTACCATAGAGAGCTCAACTACATTATCAAGCACTGTTGCCACCTCTTCTTTCAGTGCAACTGCTGCCTTTGAAGTTCGAAGTCCGTCAAGAATACAGGTACCTTTCTTGAACTGCAATGTAGTTTCTTCATAGAGGTACTTATACTGTCTTATGTGAAGAGAGAAAATGAGCATGTCGCTTAACCAAAGACAAATGGAATGGTGAAGATTCTGAAGAATAATTTTTGCAGTGAGATGACTCTTTGGCAAAGAAAGAATAGATTATCTTGATAAACTTCCACAAGCTTTTAGACTAGTTCCAGCTTGTGCATTCAGTGACTAAATAATACTTGCTTTTTCAGGTTCAATTCAAAGAAGGGACATTTCATCCTCCAGAGGTTAAGTCAAAAATAAATCTGCCAGAAAATGTGGATATCTTTGGCCAAAAGATAAGTTTGTCACCTGTACAGCAATCTCTGGGTCCTCTGGAAAATGCTGTGGCAGGTATAGCCCGAGCTATTTCTGGTCTGCCTCCTCTCAAGATTCCGATTCCAGGTGAGAGGACAAAGTCTTGGCTTATTACGACATACCTTGACAAGGATCTCCGGATCTCAAGAGGAGATGGTGGCCTTTTTGTTCTTGTTAAGGAAGAGAGTTCTCTTTTAGACCAGTAGCCACTAGCCAGGTCTGATCTCTGTATATTGTATAGTGATATATGGAGGTCTTAGGAGCTTAATTTATACAATATAGAATATACAACACATTGTTTGTAAAGGGAGATACATCTCACATTTTTATGTATAAGATGCCATTTGTGTAGCCATTACTCACAGTGGAAGGAACCAAAAATTGGAAATGAACAACATTTGTATCTAATATGATGTTATTTGGAAGTTCCGGGGTATTTAGGAACTGGTGTACCCTGCATGAACGCATGATGCTTTGTGCACTAGATTGCCCCTGCCCCGTTTGTAAAAACTTATGTCACTCTGTCTTCTCTTGAGGTCAATTTATTTGTTTAATTGCAAAATCATATCAAGAACTATTGCGTGTATTGCTGGCATATCTCAGATGGAGACTTGGAAATTTGGAATAACTACTCTTTGTATCATTCAGAGTTGGAAGGTACCATGAACAATAAAGAAAAGTAGTGTCTTCATTGGTGTATTTTTCTTTATTGTAGATGTGAGAAGTATTTCCGTCATAAGGGTTAGACTTTCTCTCCTTGCATCATTTCCGTAGCTTGGGAGAGAATGAGAGCAGTGTTTGAACCAGCTCGAGCGTACCTCGACTATCCACCCGATACCTGCTGTTTCCCACCAGCACAACTATAACCACCAAAGTTTAGGCGGATAAGAAGAAATCACTAGTGTTCTTTTTGGCAGTGACGCAAATTTACACAGAAAAACAAGGAAAAGAAAAAAGATTACACTGATAATAAACTGCTAATCAAACTTCACCAACTATAAGTGGCAACTTTCTTGTGGTAACTGTTGATAATCCAACATATTAGTCATCCACCAGAAAGTTTTCTTACACTCCATCAGCAAATAACAAGAGAATAATCGACCATGTGTTGTTTAATGTCTGTATAACTAAAAATCATATATAGAGGTTCCAAATCATAGTGAACCCACGAATAGAGAGACATCTATGTGATCTATGACACTTCTGTTCAAAATGAAAAGAGTTAAAAACACAAGAGATCATCAGTTATCATGAGATTAGTAGAGAACAAAAATGGATTTGACATGGCCATATCATGCCTTCTTCTTCTTGGACTTGAGCATAATATATCCAATAAACACGCTCAATAAGCAGATGAGTGCCACTCCAGCATATACAGGAATAAGAATTGCGTATTCTTGTGGTAGAAAATACTTGTGCACGAAATGATCACTGTCAACTAAAGGCTGAAATAGGAATAAAAGCGTATATCAGTTCCCCCACTTAATACAAAACTTGGTTCATAACGTATTTGGAAGGAAGAGATTATCGATTTACCAGAATGATGACCCAGAAGGTATAGTATGTGAAAATGGACAAACTAGTCAATGTCAAAAGCAGCCCAACAGCTCTGTCCGCTAACTCCATTGAACCACTACTACTTGTGCCGTCTGTAAAAGCGAACATTTTAATAAGAACTTACATGCATAACAAGAAGAGGGTTAACACACAGTTTTTTGCCTTGGCCACAGGTTTACACACACAAGGTTCAAGAGACTAAAAGGAACAGAGAGAAACTGAAAAAGACTGGGTGGAACACAGTCTGGAACGATGTCACATTAACGACCAAATAGTGCTCCATTATAAGCGAACAAAAGGGATGTCTCCTCTCTCTCTCAAGAGCATAGTTTTAACAACATTCAGTTATGTAGAAGACTATAAAGTTTCACTTCAACATGGGTTGATCTTAAACCGTGTCTTTCCAGGTCTAGTGCATCATGAGGAAGAAAAATGAGAAGATATGCTACATATCCACTATATATGTTGATCTTAGCCCGTGTTTTCCAGCACGTGAGCATTAACCCTGGCAAAATGCCTTGTGAATGATTGCATTACATTCATATCTACCCAATCTACCAATATGCCTTGCCAAGGAAAACTTCCGAAAGCTACATGAGCAGTTCTCTCATTGCCTCCTGCTTATTAGCATTATCCTGACCCTAAAATGACAAAACTTCACCCTCAGCAGTGATGGTTTTAAACTACAATGCACACGGCACAACCCCAGAAAAACAAAGGTAAATGAACACTGATACCTTAAGGGGTTATGTATTTGTCAATAAAAAATGTGCCAAAGACAATTAAACACCAGTGTGTTCGTATATTCATTGACCAATCAAATATTAACTGGATTTAGTATAGCAAACAGCACACATCTATGTGTTCAGACCATAACATTCAGGATCTTCCAACTATAAATACAAAGGGAAACCTCCATCCATATAAGTTCATCAAAAGACATTTAAGATTGGGATATGTATTAGATATAGTTATATCATAAACACGTCTAACAGTAAAAAAAAAATCGGAACTGTAGCATAAAAAAGGTCCAAACATTGAAGAACAAAGTTCAGTACATATATTTGTTGCACTGCATTAAAATATTATAGTGGCCTAATCGTAAGGCTGACATCTCTTAATATCTGGAAAATAACAGATGTTAGTAGCCTCATATTAGGATGAATTATCAGGGAAGGAACCATGGTATATTATGTATTAATAAATAAACTTATCAAGGAAATGTCATCAGTTGTTTCTGGTGGTTGCATGCCCAAATAACAAAACTGCCGCCAAAATTGAATAACTGAAGTACCCAAAATTAACTAAACCAAGCTATAATTCTACCTAAACACACCTGATTAACTATAAACCAGTAGTTTGAGCAAACTAGGTTACATCCAAACATTAGATATATTAGATGCCCCATCATGGTAACGTATAAATTCTTGAATTAATAACCTTTACAGTTTACATGAAAAGGACTCCAACTGATAAATCACAAAATAAAACCATATGATAGGCGACGGATCATGCGCACATATTAGGCCCTAATTTCACAAAAAATATCGTTTAATACGGAAGGACACAATACTACAATTAACACACACTTCATTCTAATTCAATCTATATCTCAAATCTAATCAAAGTGACCCTAAGCATTTTTATTTCCAGTGGGAACTGAACTTCACAAGGGCCAATGTTTCCCAAGAAAGAGACGCTATATCCCAGACAGCAGACATCATAGAAACATCAATTTTTAAGAAATGCTTAAGTTAGTCAAGTTGGAGAACAACAACAAACCCAGTGAAATCCCACAAGTGGGCTTGGGGAGGGTAATGTGTACGCATACCTTACCCCTACCTTATGAAGATAGAGAGTTGTTTCCGATAGATCCTCGGCTCAAGTTGAGAATAAGAAAAATACTTTTCTAAGAACTAAATTACTACTCCAGCCAACTGTCACTAGACATTAATTTCCCTACACATCCAGAACACATTAGCAGAGAAATTCTAGTTGTACCCCCACTTTAAGGTGACTCTTGAACTTCCAACAATGTTAACAAATACCTAATATACATGATCTGAATCCTAAAGATAGCAACGTCCTCCCATAAAATTCTGAATTAGATAGAAGAAGGCCACCCCACATGAGCCCTTGGGCATCACGGACAAGGTTGATCTCAAAAACGGATAAGCGCCTTTGTATTCCGATGACCCTTTCAGCAATTATTGAATATGAATGCATAATCTCAACAACAACAAGATACTACTACTATGCCTCAGTCTCAAGCACAGAGGCGAAACTACATTGTCCTAAGGGTGGTCAATTGACCACCCTTTGTCGGAAAATTACACTATGTATGCAGGTAAACTATTAAGTTTTAGAGGTATATATAACATATATTGAACACCATTGGTCGGGAAAAAGATTTTACTTCTTTCAAGTTTGAACACCTTGAGCAAATTTCTGGCTTCGCCACGCCACGGCTCAAGCAAGTTAGGGTCGGCTATATGAATCCTCACTAACCATGTTATTCCATTCAAACTCATCTCAGGCCAATACTATATAAAATAAAATGATAAAAGCAACAATAAACATAATCTCAGTAAGTTCCAAGAAAAAAGTTTCAAAAGAGCTTATATAAGAAGATTCACAAGTTATATGATCCTAAAGGGCTACAAAGATTTTAAAAAAAGAAATTTTGATGAATCAATCGATTTATCAATCAAATAAACCTCAATTCAAAACTAGCTAGAATTTGCTATATGAATTCTCACAAGAAATGCCACATGTCACCACATTGGATATGTGAATATGAGAACTGGAAAACTAAACATAAAATTATGGAAATTAATTAGAATTTTTGAGATCCCAGAAAAGTGAGAGATACGGAAAACGTAGATCACCTGAAAAGCTTCGTTCTTGATGATGAAAATTTTCGGTTTCAGGGCATGAAGATCGTCATCTTCATCAAAATCGAACCTCGTTTTTTTTTTCTTCACTTGGCTTACTCTCTGTAATTGGACCAATAATATATTGGGCTGACGTTTACTTGGGCCGAAATTAGAATGGGGGATTATTTGCTCAAATAGAACACTTCGGTGCCACTCTTAAATATTTTTCGAAGAATTAACTCATATAGCCGCCCACCTAATTTCTTAAACTATAAATAGCCGGTAAATATATAATATATATATAATTCATGTATAATATGCATATAATTACGTATAATCAATGTATAATATATGTATACCGACTAAAAAAAGTAAACATCCAATATGGTCTGCTATTTGTGTAACATTTCCTTTTTTTTTTCCACTTGCCTCACGGGTAAAATTTTAAGTCTAGCAAATGTTACCCCTCATTTGACCCATTGGCAACACTTTTAACTTTAAACCTTAAAAACTTACGCATGAGATAAGCGACGGTCAAAAAATCATGACCATCAATTTTCAAGGTCACTAATGTAATTTCTCGTAGAATGGATTACATAAAGGATACTTACACTAATAGGATCGTTTAGGAGCAATTTATGTAAAATACCCATTGAGCTTAAACTAATTACCTTTCTCTATTCATTTGAAATCTAGTTACAGTATATACCCACCCAATTAAAACTAATTACCCAACCTACCAAACCATCCCACTTTTTTTTACCCATTTGGCTTAACATAGCTTGATTTGTCTTGGCTTGGTTTTGGATTGAATTGTTTTGGCTTGGCTCGACTTGATTTAGTTTGGCTTGGCTTGGTTTGGCGTGAATTGACTTGGTTTTAGTAGCTTAGTTTAACTTTATTTGGTTAGAAGGGCTTGGCATTAAAAAAAGTGGGTAGGGGAAAAACTTTATGGGTAGGGGTAGGTAAATAGTTTGTTGTGAATGGGTATTTGCAAAAGATCCCCATCATTTAGTACCACCATTTATATATTGACCTTGTTAAAAAAGGTTTCAAAAAATATCCATGTGTCATAATTTTATAGCATGCTCCCATATTTTTAAAGCACGCTGCTATAATATTAAAACACACTATAAGAATTTGAGGTATGCTGTAAAATTTTGAAGCACACTGCTAGAATTGTCAGAATTTTGACTCAAAATTTTGGCAACAAACTTTAAAATTCTCACACAGGGTTATTTTATTAAAAAAATTCTTAACGATGGTCAAAATATAAACGATAATTCTATTAGGCATAATTTTCCCATTACAGAAAAAGGAGCCCATATTAGGGGTGCTTATCGGGCACATCGAGCGAATAATTATATTTAACGGTTCAGCTTAACGGTTATCGAATTATAAATATAGTAATCCACTAGTCATCCAATTAGACAACAAGCGGATTGGTATCAGATTAACAATTATCGGGCGGTTATCGGCTAAACCAAATAGAAATTTTTTGAACAATCAATTAATCAATACCAAATAGTTTCAAATTAATACAAACAACAACAACAACAACCCAGTATAATCCCACTAGTGGGGTCTGGGGAGGGTAGTGTGTACGCAGACCTTACCCCTACCCTAGGGTAGAGAGGCTGTTTCCAAATGACCCTCGGCATCCTTCCCTCCAAGAACTCCCCACCTTGCTCTTGGGGTGACTCGAACTCACAACCTCTTGGTTGGAAGTGGAGGGTGCTTACCATCAGAGCAACCCACCTTGTCTAGTTTCAAATTAATACCAAATATTTAATACCATCTAAGATCTAACCAAACGGTATTTTTTAATTGAACAGTCTTCAAGACTACTCATACTGTCATACACGTATTAACCAAAAATTTAATACCATCAAGACTACTCATACAAACATACACGTATTAATCATTGAGATTTTAATTTTTCGACTTCTCAGTTTTCAGTTCAAGCGAGAAACGAGACTGACGACTTCTCTGCCTCTGGTGGCTGCAGACAATTGAGAATTAAAAAATATAAATTAGGGATTTGGCCATTTAGGGTTTCAATAGTACTTTATATACATAGGTTAAAAGTGTAAATATAAAAAATTTTAACGGATTAACAGTTTATCCGATAAAAAAATTGAGTAATCCGCCCTCAAAACGTTAAGCCATTAATTATAAAATATCAATCATTCATCATCCATTACCCTAATAATCCGATACCAATAAACCAATAAGTTATCGGTTCAGTTCGATTAACGATTTTTGTTCGATTTTGAACCATCCTAATCGAGATACCGATGTTTTGGATTGGGGTCGGAAGAAACAAATACAGGGATTAATAATGCCTCGACGGCCTAAATTTGGTGATGTTTCTCAAAATGCACACTCTATTCAGTTAAACACATATTTAAGAGCGTGGCTTATAAGTCAATTAAATTGGTGAAATAATGCAAGAAAAGAGTTTAAATTTCAGTACAGTCAAAAATATTAGGTGATTTTATATGTTTAAGCTTTGACATATATAATTACCCGATACTTATACTCGTGGGAACAATAAAAAATTTGTGAATAATGTAGGTGGCGCACAAACTAGCCTCGACGAAAAAATATGTTGGAAGCTTTTGACCTTGCCATCAAACCATATTTTTTGGTCATTTACATCTTGTAGACAATAAATTTGCGTCGAGAAAATAATCGAGATCAAAAAATATTACAACAATCGTAGTATTTGATTTCAAACAATATGAGTGTATAATATCTATGAATCCTCTCGTTCTTCTTTCCAATAGTAAATAAATCCAAGGGCATTTGAGCTTGATCTTGAATATGTAGTTTGTTGTCGCGAACGATGATTTTGAATTTAACTAGCACGAACTTTGATTTGAACTCGTACTCCTTGAATCTTGATTTTTTTCATTCTTGAGCTTGAACTTGATTGCTTGAAGCTTGAAACTTGTAAAGAAATTTGCGGCGTTTGATTCACGAGCTCTCTCTTGCTTATTGTTATAACTTCTGTTGTCTTTTTTGGGTTATGAAGACCCATATTTATAGTTGTGGGATGGAAGAGTTATGATAAGAATAAACTCTTTCCGACCAATCAAATCGAAGTGTGACAAGGTCGTATTTGATTGGCCAGAACATGTCACTTGCACACATAGCGCAGTTTTATTGGACCTTTAATTTGACTTGGCATCCTTGTCATTTTGACACGTGGCACAATCCTATTGACTCTTCCGTTCGACCTTGTGTGGCACGTCATTTGAATTGTGACACCAAACTGGGCCTCTAGGAAAATGACATCTCGGGCTTAATGAAGTGGACTCATCACTTTAGTCCAATTGAATGGGCTAGCCCAATGTATTAAGACTTATTTATTTAATCCATATATATTGGACTTATACAACTAATTCAACTATATTAGCCCATAATATTTATTTGGACCAATATATCTTGAATTTAAAATATAGTCCAAATTATTTTATAGATTCAATTTTAATATAATTTATATGCCTACACATCTATTCAACATCAGTAAAAAAATTATTTTATTTATACAATAAATAAAATTTTCAGACTCTACCTATGGAAATATACTAGGTTTGTTGTTGTTGTTGTTGTTGTTATATACAATAAATAAACCTATTGTTGCATAATTTATCCCTGCATAATTCATCGTCAAACCAAACAATTGTATGGGTCAAAATCTGCTTTCATTAAGATTTGGCACGAAGCGGTATCGTGAAAAGCGACATGGTCGAGGTCGATTAGTAGAAAACGAGGCTCATAGTTGAGTAGTCAATAATGGCCGAGGTCGAGTATCAAGGGCAGTGCTAACGGCTAGTTTTTGTAATAGAATATTCAGGAGAATATTCTATTGAATATTCTTGGTGTATGCACTTTTAGGGTTGACTGGGAAATATCTCATATAAATAAAAAAAGTGAGGGGGAGAAAAATAGGTGATACTCTTTGATACTCTTTGAAAAGCAGACTTTCTCTCTAGATAAAAGACAATCACTACCTTTCTAAAGAGATTCGATTGTATACTATTCCACACTTTTTCCATTAGATCCGAGAATGGTCCCAACATTTTAGTATTTGACTATCATTCACCATTGTCAGAAAGAAGAATCATCCACCTCATTCAGTATTGGGTGAATCATTCTCCTTATTTACTTTAATGCCATTTATTGTTATTTATTGCTTGATATTCCCCCATCATTAATGATCTTAAAACATTGAATGTACATCACATTTAATCTCCTCTCAACACTCCTCTTACGTTATTTGTATTAATCGATTATACATATGAAATTATTGATAATAACTAGGTTTAGCCCCTTCATCATACTAAATTAATTAGTTTAATCAAACGTCTACATTTTTTGGTCAAACAACAACCCCTCAATAACGAGAGATAATTGAACTGTTTTCAAAGTTCAAACTAACTCGAATATTACTATTACTATTATTATGAAAAAAGAAAAGCACAATTTGAATAAATTTTAAACGTAAGCTGCCAAACACCAACCAGCTAACGTGTCACATCCAAGGACAAGGAAGCCCGCCTGCAAATGCAAATCATTGTTTGCACCTTTTCACTCTTTCCCCTTCTTCCCCTTTTCAACCCCTCTCTCCCCTCAAATACTCAATTTTTTTTCAACTTTTCATATATATATATTACTACTAAATTCGATCAAAATTCGATTTTGTTTCTCTCGGTATATATATATATTAGATTTGGATAATCATACCTTAAATATTCCTTCCTCGAATTCCCCAAAACCCAATTTCTAGTTTTTTTTTTCCCTGTGTAATTGTGATCAAAATTCGATTTTGTTTCTCTTTTTGTATATAATTATAGATTTTGATACTTGGGTTGGGGGGATTTTTCAAAAAATTTGAAGAGAAAAAGATTAAAAAAAGATGAGTTTTCAAGATTTGGAATCGGGTCGGTCATTGGGTTCTAGAAGGTTCCACACAAATGGGAAGCAAGACCCGACCCAAGCAGTGGCTTCTGGAATTTTCCAGATCAATACTGCTGTGTCTACGTTTCAGAGGCTAGTGAATACACTTGGTACCCCTAAAGATACCCCTGAGCTAAGGGAGAAGTTGTAAGTGGCACTTAAAATTTCATTCAATTTTGATTAAATCAGGTTGTGTTAACGAACTTCTAATGCTTTTTATTTGTATTTGAGTATTATTAGCATGAGATGTTTTAAATGAATTAATTAACATGGTTAGTAGTGATTCATATAGCCGATCCCACTTTGTTTGGGACTGAATCATAGTCATAGTGGTAGTTATTCTTGTTGTTGTTGCCCGTGGCAGATGCTGCATTTTCACCAAGGGATTCAAAAAATAGAAAAAGTAAACACACGAATAATATAAGGGGATTCAACATTTAATATATTACATGGAAAAAAATTTTAACCTGTAATTTTCGGCGAATGAATCCCCTTCTGCCCGCCCAGCTCCGCTCCTGATTGTTGCTATAGGCTGAGTTACATAACTAGTGTATGTGAGAATTTTGCAAAGCATAGCTGGTGCGAAACTCGGTTAAAGGAGGAGGGTCGTTGTAGGTTGACGTCAAACTGAAATAGTCTATTTAGAATGAATTGAATTCTTTGAATATTGGAACATGAATTGATATTTAGATTCATATAGTCGGTTATAACTAGTTTGGGATTGAGGGTAGTGGACCGCATTACTGTGTTTTCCAATTTTAGTGCTTAGCGGCAGTGTCAAATGTTTCAATGGAGCTCAAAGATCTCGTACTTTTTAGCTTGTAGTTAAAAAAAATAGTAGTTATCAGTGGATGAAACATTTGTTTGGTGGTACTGGTGCTGATTATGCTATACTGCAGGCACAAGACAAGGGTTCATATTGGGCAGTTAGTCAAAGATACATCTGCTAAACTTAAGCAAGCAAGTGATACAGATCATCATGCTGATGTCAGTGTAAGTTTTTAAAGAGCTCGTTATTTCTGCTAAGTGCTAACTGTCTTTTATCGGTATTGACGGGTCTGCACTTTCATATTATGCATATTTAAACACGTATCGATGATCAGCTTGTTTCTCTATGAGATTCTTTTATATTGATCTCTCATTCTTTTTTGGCTGGTCTTATGTGTATTTCCTGTTCTTATTTCCAACTTCGCTTGCACTTAAATTTAAGTTCATATACTATTTGTGCTCAGGCTAGCAAGAAAATAACGGATGCAAAACTCGCTAAAGACTTTCAAGCTGTCTTGAAAGAGTTTCAAAAGGCTCAAAGACTTGCAGCAGAGAGGGAGACGGCATATACACCTTTCATTCCCCAAGCAGTTCTTCCTTCTAGGTAATGTCAGTGGCGATGATTGTCTTTATAGAAATTATCATCAGTAAACACTAAACAGAGTTACCGGCATATGCAGAGCTACATAAAAAAGAAACTTATCGTGCTATGAGTTTACTCTACAGTCGCTTATTTATAGACTTACTGAATCATACCCTTTCTTTATATTTGTTGCTTCTCATTTTTAGTTCATAGCCTTCATTTATATTATCTTGTGGTATGCAGTTACACAGCCAGTGAGGTAGATGTTGCTGCAGATAAGAGTCCGGAACAGCGAGCTCTTCTTGTGGAGTCGAGAAGGTGAGTTAGTCTGGTCCTATTATTCTTTTGTTGTTTATTACTACTAGTTTTTGTGCTTGTCTCGAGATTGTTAAACTCATTATTATCAAATCCAGATATGCATTTAGTTAAAGAAACATCAGCGGTCGAATTGGTTGCTAAAACTAACTTGCAAGATAGCTATCAGTTATAGGCTTACAAGGAAATGAACCTGACCTTTGGGTTGGACCCAAGGTAACTGTTTGGGTAGTGCAAATTAGATAGAGCATTTATTTCTGTCGTATAAGAGAAATCAGATGACAATTGAAGCTTGGGGCTTAGGGTGTTGGGAACAAGAGTTACCAAGGGGTTTAAAAATGTTAAATTTACTTGGTGTTACTTGTTAGTGATGTCTTTTAATGAATAAGTAGTGATACCAAAGTCCAAATTAGTTGATTAAAGAAAACATACTAATACCTACGTGTACTAGATTTTTATGTCTTTATTTGCTGGAAAAATTTGGGCTTGTTATTGACTGTGAGTTAGTGAGCAAAAGTAGCTCCTATACTAATGTGAAAAGAGGAGGTAGATGTAGCTATTTGGACATTCTATCCACGTAAAATCTGGGAGGGTAAATCAGAGGCCGATAAATTGTTGAATTCATTTGCTTCTACGAATCACAACTTGAAAACTTCCATTTGTTGGCCATGTCCTGAAGTTGCATTGACATCTTCTTATGGAACTATACTTGTGATACGAATATGATCTAAGATCAATGGTTTTGCGTCTTTAAGACATGTATCTTCACTTCTCGTTTGGTGAAACTTAGCTATTGTTTTGTGTTCCACGTGCCCCTTTGCTGCAGACAGGAGGTTTTGCATTTGGACAATGAGATTGCCTTCAATGAAGCTATTATTGAGGAAAGAGATCAGGGAATACAAGAAATACAACAACAGATTGGTGAAGTGAATGAGATTTTCAAGGATCTTGCCGTGCTTGTACACGAGCAAGGAACTATGATTGGTATATCACTCCCCTTTCATTTTAACAATCAAAATCTCTAGGTGACATTTACTTGATGTATATAATTCTCTTTCTCTCAGATGATATTGGCTCCAACATTGAGAATTCCCATGCTGCTACTGCACAGGGTAGATCGCAACTTGCTAAAGCTGCAAAGACCCAAAGATCAAATTCATCTCTGGTACTTCCATCACTTATACATCCTTTCTCCGAAGATAAATCTGGCTCAACGTGCTTAAGCAAGCTGTGCCTTTTTTTTTAAAACTTTTCTATTAGTTTTTATTGTGCTTATATTCCATAAGAAGTATTGTGGCTAGTCTCTTGGATTGGAGAATTTAGCTGTGGACAAATCAGAAGCTGTTCTATCATTAAAATACTGCATCTTGCCAAGCTATGAACAAATGGTATTTAGATGCTCTAGTTACAGCATTGTTTAATAGAGGCGGAAAAGTAAAGAGTAGCTACATTATATTCAGGTGACTGCTGTATGCGTCTACGCATAGTTGTGTCCATATTTACTGTGCCATTTGAGGCAGTTGTCATTAGAAGCTTTAAATTTTTATTAAAGCAGTTGCCGTTAGAAGCTTTAAATTTTTATTAAAGAGTCATAATGACAAGTCAAGTCATGCGATTAGTTTCTTAGGTTTCATGTAGCGGACTATATGAGGGGAGGAAGGTTTTGGAAGGAGTATGGTAAGGTTGGATTTTTCATCCTGTGTAAGTGGGGGCAATATGGTTTGAACGAATGTTGATATCTTTTAGATGGCTTGAATTTTTCAATCAAGCCACTCTAGTTTTACTTCCTCATTACCTCCTATCAGATGTAGGTGGAAAATACAAGTGTACTAATTTTCCATTTCCTGTCACTTTACAGACAATCTTTCCATTTTATATTCCTCGCAGTGAAAATATATTGAAAATGACTTCTTGCGGATTATCTTCTGCAGACCTGCTTGCTCCTGGTGATATTTGGAATCATTCTCCTAATTGTGATCATAGTACTTGCAGCATGATCAGAAGATACTCAGATGGAGGAAAGGATCCTAAACTCTTCAGCAGTGGAATTGATCTTTGTGATTTTCTAGATGTTTTGAGGGCACCAGAGTATGCTCGTACCGATGCATGAATCTTTTTTTCATGCTAGAAAAGTTGTGAAACTGTGAATTGAAGTTTCATATGTTTGGGGGCTGTCAGTGTTTGTTTTAATATTATTAATTTGGTGTTTGGGGTTGCAAAGCATATTGCTATCATGTTATGGCTGGTTTGTCAATAAAATTTAATTCTTATTTGAAGGGACTATCTCTTCATTCTGCATTCTGATTGTTTATGTATAGCATTAACTGGAGAACTCCTTCACGTAGGAAACTTATGGCTGAGCTCGACAAGAAAAGTTTATAATTAATTCTAGCTGAGCTCCCAAGTGTTTTACTCAAATGTTTTAAATTTGTTATTTTGTCAAGAATAAGTATAGTTGAGAAGACTCGCGTTGAAATCATCCTGTTGATTAGAGGTAGAAATTTCTAGTAGATGGATGATTATTTATAATATCCTTATAACAACAACAACCCAGTATAATCCACTAGTGGAGTATGGGGAGGAGGATAGTGTGTACGCAAACCTTACCCTTACCCTGGGCTAGAGAGGCTGTTTCCGATAGACCGACGGCTCCCTCCCTCCAAGAATTTCCCACCTTGCTCTTGGGGTGATTCGAACTCACAACCTCTTGGTTGAAAGTGGAGGGTGCTTACCACTAGAGCAACCTCTTATCCTTATAACCTCTATTGATAAAAAATTCTCACAGGTTTAACTCATTAATTCCTTCTACTGTCTATTTCCAACAAAGCAGTATGAAAGCATCATCAGTCAATTTGTTTTCCTAAGGTTTCCATCTATATACTACTATATTAAAAGTGAGAAGCCTCAAATTACCTATTTACCCTTTAAAAAACTAATTACCCTACTTATTTTAAATTATAATTATAATATTTAAATAGAAAGGACAAAATTATTCTGAAGGGTTGTGTATATTAAAACGTTTAAATTCACATTAGTAATGACTTATTATAAAAGAGAACCCCAAAGTCAAAGCTTATATTACAAAAGTATATATATATATTAATTATGTAAAATAAAAAATAAAATTAATATGCCTTTTCCTTAAAAGTTGTGACTTTATAATTAAATGTAAGATTATTCGGAGAAGTTTTTATACTTTAGTGTATTCTTTTACGTATATTATTTACTCAAAACTTTGTTACTAATATTTGTATTGCTAACTGATCAACAAGGAAAAATATTATTTTCTTGGACACAATATTCAGTACCGATAAATTATAGTTGCTAACCGCATCATTCAACTTTTAGCATTTTTTTTCTTGTTTTTTTCGGGGTGGGATGGGTGTGTGTGTGAGAGTTGCAAGAAAGCATTATTCGTGCAACGAGCGTGCGGAGAAACTAGTTATATTAATAAACAAACAAGTTCTCTAAGGTTCGAATAAACAAGCAAGTAGTAGATTGGCACGAAAAAGAAGAAATAAATATCTAAGGTTCAACTAGTCAAAACTGGAACAAAGTCAAGACTGAAACTGCACAGATTGTAGTGAGTTAAACATACAAAGCAAATAAAAACCTAATCTGAGGAAAATAACACTTGCTATAACTAGTTCACAATCGTAATACATATCAGTTTTCAGGTTGCTGAGCAGTCTAAGGTCCCTATCGTCTCCTCTTCCGCTTCTTTCGTTTATCATCACTTTCACTATCACTTTCTTCAGAGCTGGATGATGATGATTCTGACTCGGATCCTGAAGATTCAGAATCAGATGAACTCCCAGACTCATCCGATTCAGAAACAGGCTTCTGTTGTTGCATGATAAGCCTTGGCATGTTCTTGAGATACTCTCGCAGATTTTCGGTAATTCCGCCCAGACCAATGGAAGTGAAAAAGTTGATAGCAAACCTTGTATTCTTGGGATTATCCTTCGGGAAAATAGAGTCGAAGGAGTCCTGCATGTTGGGGTCGTTAAGACGCTCGTTCAACAAGCGGATGCCTAGGTGCTCTGACAACTCCTGCATAAATGACACATCTAGATTGAATTTAAAGCTAACAGAATAATGTCCTATTACTGCTGTCCCCCCAAGCACCCCCCACCGTCTAAAAAAAGAAATGAAAACAAGAATCCCAGAAAAGAGCAGGAGAAAAGATGATGGGCGTGGTCAAAATGCAACTTTTGACATGTGATATATTTAGTGATAAAAGACTTCAAACAGGTGGAAAAATAGAAAGTAAATACTCGGAAACAGCAATTCTTTTAATATAATAGAGAGGGTCTAAAGAAATTAGGCCACAAAGATCAAACTAGCTATAACTTATTTGAAAGAAAAAAATGAAGCAAGCTGTAGAAATTAGAGACCAAATTATATACCTGGAATAGAATCTTGATAAATATACGAGAAGAAGATGTTGTGTCCTCCTCTGTCAGCCGTATATAAGCCAAAACATGCCAAGGCAGAGCATCAGTGCCAAGCAAATGAGCAAAAAACTTGGCTACGTTACGCAGTTTATTAGTTTCAAGCCGGTGGATCATGGAGTACTGCTGCACAAAACATTTTTCAAAGTTCTCCTGATGAATTCTGTTGATCATACAAAAACGCTGCCCCAGTAGTCCATAGTAACGAAGATAAGTCCTCTCCTGACTGCAGCACTCCAATAACATGATGCACAACTCCATCTGCATGGATCAAACAAATTTAAATCGGTTTTCTTTTCTTTTTGCCAAAACCAAGCAAAGAGTCACTCATTAACACAAGAATAGACAATATTCTCTCAGGACAAAAACGATTACAACGCCAAAATCATTTTCCGTTTTAACCTGGCTCTGAGAGAAACCAAGTCAAGGTACCAGGCTACCAAAATATGTTACTTATTGACAACAAGCAATAAACAAATCAAAATTAATATACCAAAACTTAATAATCATCCTGATACAGTCCTAAGATATCAATATACTGAGAATACTCCCCTTCGATTAAAAAATTGGTGAAAAGTTGTACTCATCTTATGAATAGAATAGTCCACGACCACACACAAAGGTGCAAATTTCCAATTTCTCCCTTTTTTCTACGTTGCTGGATGTTCCACATGAGAACTAAGATTAGCTGGACAGTATACTGCTTGTATACGGGAGTTTTTCCCATTACAACAACAACTACTACTACTACTACGCCTCAGTCCCATTATTAAATAACTATTTAACTTATTGAAAAACTAACATTAGCTGGAATAACCTGATGGATTCCAAAGGAGAATATAAAAGAATCCACAAGTCAAAAGCTGCCTTGCAGTGAAGCAGCAGGTGACTTGTGTCCTCCCGATGACTATTACACATGAAGCATGAGCTAATTAATTCCTCAAATTATCAATGTTAGAAGTTGCATCATGGGCTACATGAATCTCCACCTACATGGACCACAAGGCAAGCCAATTACATAATCCCCACACCTTCATTGCCACCTCTATTCCTCAACCATCATCTTAGCGGAACCACAGAAAAATGGTTTATGGTATGCACGGTTCACTGGCAATGTCCTTTTCTTGAGAATGATGGAATGGAAATGTCTCTACGCTATCCATGATAAATACGAGGAAAAATCAAATTCAACAAGAGCTTAAATTCTGGATATTTGTACTCTTTATTTTGTATCCAAAAATTTAAATTTTTGCTAGATCTTTTCTCAAGTTCAACTACGTTTTTGTTTTAATTTAATCTTTTCCATATAATGACAACCAAATCAAAAGCGACATTATTATCTTTCGACCATCAAAGCACATGAAAATCTATGTACAGATCAATCCATGTGAGCATGCATACAGTTATGCATAGGATATGGCTCAACAGGAGTAGAATAACGCCAAAAAAAGAAGAGAGATTAAGATACCAACCTCCTGACCAGGCTCTAGTTTGATTTTCAACAGCTTATGCCCTGCTTCTTCGAAGTCAACACTAGACATAATCGTCAGGTAGATCGTTCTCCGGAGGTTGATTAAGTTTGTCTCTGTCTCGTCCTTTATTTTCATTTGCTCCTCATCCTCTTCGTCAGACTCATCATCTTCATCTTCATCCTCTGATTCTGCATCAGACTCTCCTTCTTCCTCAGATTCTTCACCAAGTATTGCCTTCTTTAATTCTTCATACTTCCTTTCGTTTTCTAAGAAATTAGGATCCGGCTTGAAAATATCTGAGCATATAGACCAACATCAAAATCAAAATTCCATATAATTGCTCAAGAAACAAAATAGCAACAAAAAGCAGTCCATTATAATACCTCTATGAAAAACCAATTATAAAACATACCTAAAGTAATTTCTGGATCTATTGTATCTGAGAGAGAGACTTCATGTGTTAATTGATCTTCCTGCTCAACAAGGTCAAGTTCTGGACGCACAGCTGGGTAACCCTGAGGAGGATGCATGTAAGCGGTCTAATATTTCTCCGTGCTTTGATAAATAAGGAATCAAATATTTCTTCTTACTCATAAAACAATTTAAAACCAAACTCACCTGAAACTTTGCTTTTCGCAATGCAAAGAGGCTTTCAATTAAGAACTGAACTCGTTTATCTATTTCTCCTTCATGAAGAATACCACGGCAACGCTCAAAGATTCCTTTAAATGCAAAAAACGTATTAGCATGACAAACACAGCAAAACTTTACATGAATAAACTAAAATAGAAATCGTGAATTACAGAACAAACTTTCAAGGTATACTCACCATGCAATCCTCGTGGACAGAGGTCCTGAAGCATTGAACCACATTCTGTAACAAAACCAACTGCAACCTCAACACTATCATCAGTAGGTTTCTCCAATAAAACTGTAAGCAGTTCAAGAGCAATAAGCTCATGAACGATTTGCTGGTTTACAAGATGAGCAATAAATTTGACAGCTGCTAACAACAGAGGCTGCAAGAGTAAAAATTAAGGGTAAGATAAATTATGAGAAGATTCGCATTACGAAACATGAATTTAATAACTAAACTAAATGGCTCGGTAGCACTCCACCCCCCC
>AWOL01S0030946.1:36113-50534 GCA_000715115.1 Nicotiana otophora
CCCCAGTTTCTCTTGTAGTGAGTGATATTCTCAAAGGAGGATTTTAAGGTATCTCTGTGACATCCAAATAAACCGTCTGTTCTCTGTCGTCCAAACAACAATAATGTACAAATATACATTATATTGCATAAATCAAAAAGACCTGCAAGCATAAAAGCAAGAGATATGAACCTTATCATTACGTTTATAAGCCCTTTGCAGCTGCAGTATGATCCTTCTTAACAAAAGATCACCCACTTCTGGGAACTTGGTGTTAACCACGGCAACCAACGCCGCAAAGACATCAGTAAAACCTGGAGAAGCCATTTGGGACTTCATACAGGATCTACAAAAGAGACCCCTCCCTCGAATCAAGTTTTCGGCAAATAACTCCGGGATAATGTTTTTGAGGTTTGCTGCATTAACTTTATTCACTAGCCCGTTAATGCTCTTCCTTAGAGCGTCCCAAGTCATCCTCTGGTACTCGACACTGCTCTTGTCCTGAACCTCCTTCATCATTCTAGCCAATTTGAATGGCGGAATGTAAACACCGCCGCTCCTGCCCAACTTTGATGTGTCCATATTCGAATTAACATCTTGCTTTTGCACCTTGGAATCCTCCTCACCGGCTTTCAAAGCCCCATCCTCTTGTGCATTAGCTTTCCTATTTTTATCTTTTTCATGCTTATCATCGACCCTCTTTTCTCTTTCTACATCCCTCCTCCTCTTTTTCCTATCCCCTTCTCTACCATCATTATAACGATCAACCCTACCCTTGTATCTGTGCTCATCCTCCCTTCTATTAGGCACCTTCTCACCATCATCTTCCTGTCTCCTCCTCTCCTTCCTATCATCCCTTTCATCTACATTCCTTCGACTCCTCTCCATCCTATCATCCCTTTCATCTACATTCCTTCGACTCCTCTCCTTCCTATCATCCTTTACATCACCATCTTCACCTTCATGTCTTCTCCTTCTCTTCCTCCTATCATCCCCTTCATCATCATCATCATCAACTTGGCTTTCACTTTTTCTGCTCTCCTTCTTATCATCCTTTTCATCATCTTTCAACTTCCTTTGTCTCCTATCATCTCTTCCAGCGTCATCTTCGCGTTCATCTCTTCTTCTTCTCTCACTCCTAACAACCCTTTCATCCTCATCTACTCGTTCACTTTTTCTCCTCCTCTCACCATAAGCATCTCCATCATCGACACCTTCTCTGCGACTGCTACGACCGTCGTCTCTTTCCGGAGGGTCCAATCCCTTCTTGAGAGCAACTTGTGAACCGGAAAGCTTTCTACCTGAATACCCACGATCATCATCGGAGTCAGCGTCCCTGGAATCACTTCCATCGTCAGAATATGAACTCTTCTGATGCCTCCTAGACGATGGAGGAGGGCGATTCCTTCCGCCCGTATTTGTTCTACCAGCAGCCTCCAAAAGCATATCAGTTAACTCTTCTTCCATGATCTTCTATTCCGCTCAGCTACTTGTCCAATAACAACTTCAAAAACTACATGGACAAAAAAAAGCAACTTTTTAGTTACTAATATTTTTGATAATTTAGACAAAATGAGAGCAATTTATAAAACACAATAATTGGTAGTTTGACAATAAACGGACCTAAAACAAAGGAAATATAAAACAATAAGTCTAAATCACCCAATTAAACCCTAAGGCTGTCTACAGAATACAAAAGAACAGGGAAATAAACTATGCTGATGAACCAAATAATTATCAATCCAGATCCATTCAACTCTATTAATCACTCAAAAATTCTAAAATCCAGTTCACTCGGCTATGTTGATTTCCTTTTAAACAACCTGAAGGAGTTCCAAAGTCACCATTCAGATTCACTAGCTTCTTTCACGGAGCAACTTCAAAGAATTCAGAAGGACTTTGAGAGCTTGCAACCTTTTTCTAGAGTATATTGCAGAAGGGCGACAGAATGACTTCGACAAAATTCATAGTTATGCTACACAATTGATTGGCAAATCATAGTTATCCGCTGCTCCATTGAGAATTAATGGAGCTAATTTCACTGGAATTAATCCTTTCCCGATGAAAGATTGGATAAACTGAAACCAACTGTGGCAAAGACACTCCTTTTACTGGGATATCACCGTCAGCGACATTGTAAGGTACTATAAGTCTAAATCACCCTAAGGCTGTCTACAGAATACAAAAGAACAGGGAAATACTATGATGATGAACCAAATAATTATCGATTCAGATCCATTCAACTCTATTAATCACTCAAAAATTCTAAAATTCAGCTCAATCAAGCCAAAAATTTAGCATTAAAATAATTGCAAAGAGAATAATTGAAAGGATAACAACTACGGGATACATACAATTTGATACGGCCGGATTATGACGAGAACGTGAAGAAGTTCGCCGGAGGGAGATGAGAAGGAATAAATTAGGGCGCTGAACAGAGAATGGTTGGCAAAAGCAGTAAGCGGTTCGGATTTAGGGTCCGTTTGTTTGTTTTTCGATTGAACTCATTAGAAGGAGTTTGGGCTTGGGCTAAAAGTTCAGTATATTTAGAAAGAAAAATAAATAAATAAATAAATATATATATATATATATATATATATATATATATATATATATATACCTTCACTCTATTTCTTCCGCACACCGGTACACTAAACTTCCATTATGCATGGGATCCAGGAAAGTGTCGGATCACAGTATATTATACGTAGTCTTATCTTCTATTTTCGTAAGAGTTTGTTTCCACAGCTTGAACCCTTGACCCCATGGTCACACTTTACCAGTTATTTCTTCTCTGTATTTGAAGATTTAATTGAGCTTTTCTTTAACGAAAGAAAAAACAAAGCCAACTGAAGCGGCGAAAGTTTCCGATTAGGAATGGGATTTGGATATTTGGTATCCGTTAAGGGGCAGGAATGCTTGGACAACATTTTTGGAAAGCAGGCTTTTTGAATTTTCTTTTCTTTTTCTTTTTTGAGAAATATATATTTTTAGCCGCTTTCAAAAATTATATCTGACAAAATATATATATATTTTCTGTATATATATATATATTATATATTTGTAATATATATATTTTATATGTTTTTTGACTAGCGAATATAATTAGTTCTGGTCGATCGACCAATTTTGATTTTTTTCTTTTTTCGAAAAAGAGTTTGTGAAAGTTATTGCTAAAATCTTGAATAAAATAATTTGATTTTGATTGGAAGGATTACGAAAAATAATCCACATAATTCAGTATCTGATTTATCTTATAAGAGCAAATAATTAGAGGAAGATCTAAAATTTTAATTTGATTGGTATTATCGTAAGATTTTTATCACTAAATCCTTCATATTTTTCAAATTATATGTTCAATATATAATATTTGTTAGAATTTTAATGATTTTAACACATGCATATATGCGCGCTCCTGTCGAAAATGCTGAATAATTATACTCTTCATTCGCCACAGCAAATAATTCTTGTATAACTAATGTATTGCTCACTTGGCGATAGTAAATAAAGTTCGTATTAAATTACGCAAAAAGATATACTAATATATGCAAAATGAAAATAAAACATGTCTTTCACCAACGCTTCTCTGATTTAACCATAATTTATTATTACTATAAATTCTCACATCAGTCTGTCACTTAAACATACTAAATTAGTGTGATTTGATACAAATACCCGTGGTACGTAGCTTGTTCTGTTTTTTATTTTTTATTTCTTTTGGGCGGGGGGAGGGGAATAAGTACAGGCAGTGGGTGGCCCGATTTAAGCACCTATCATGTATTTAGGGCCTGTCATTCTCTGTACAATATACTATAAGCAACGAAGTAGAATAAAAATAAAACAAAAGAACAATGGAGTCGATGTAGCAAACGATATAGCACAGTTTATACTGAAGTACAGTTTACTAGTGTAGCACAAAGAAGAGAGGGTAAAAGGCTTATCAATTGGAATATTGACAGCATAAAAAGGCAGCAAAAAGTCTATTGATTCATTACATTCTGATGGGGGCATACAGCTTATATCACATCGACAACTGGAAAAACACATATTTTTACATCTTTGTGTGCACGAGTGTAAAAAGAAAGGGGGAACTGGGAAGGGCCAAAAGAATCGTCGATTCAACATAAACTTAGATCCATTCAGCTTTATGTCAAGAAGAAGAGAGAAATCAAGATGACTGAACACAGGGTAAACTAGAAGCTAACAAAGTCCCCTATCTGCAAAGAGCCGAGGGATAAAAGTGATAACACATTAGCAACTCTCTTATGAGCAAAGGTCAAGTGACTTACGATACAAAGTAACAAAACACTACCTGAATTTTCTAACATAACGCATGTACATTTACTTTGATAACCAGATCATACATAACGCATGTACATTTACTTTGATAACCAGATCATACTTTTTGATTGTTTGATGTTAGTAGCCCCATTTGTTCAGTAAGATGGTCCATGTGCTGAGTTTTATCCCATCCATTTTCTTGTGGGTTGGTTTCATTGGAAATATCATCCATTGCAGCAGGGTCCATCTCCTCTGTCTCGCCAGGGGAAGGGCTTTGAAGAAACTTTTCCCAGAAGGGGTCACCAACACTAGGAAGCTCTCCTATATCGTCCAGCAAACCAGTCTGCCAGTCAATTTGAGGATCAGGAGAGAAACTACCGGTATCTAATGGCATTTTTCCGTCTACTCCAACTGAAGAATCCATGAAAGAATCATTCTCCATCTCAGATCTGATAATATCCATATTGTTTCCGGGCAAAATTTCTTGTAACTGTGATAACTCAGGCATAATCATATCTGACGCAGAAAGCGAAACAGGAGGCAAATCGTGAGCTCCTACCAATGAGCTTATCTCTGACAACTGGTTATTGGTAATTTCAGAAGATGAACTTTGACCGGCAATTGCTGAAGCTGTACTCAGCAAAGGCTGGCCAGAAGTTGGTGGGACTTCCTGAAGAGTGACTCCTGAAACACGAGTAGAAGATGCATTAGATTGGGGTGAACCATCACCAATCAGGAAACTTTCAGGACTGTTGCTGAAGTTCTCTAATCTAGGAGAAGAGTCCAGTTTTGAAAGCTCCCTAAGCATTGCCTTTGCTGACTCATTCATCACAGGTTGGTACTTCACAATCTGTCCATCCGCAGGGGTAACCGAATGATCCTGTGATTCAATATCTTGCCTAATCCTCCGTTTCTTGCTGCCTTCAGCTATGCGCCTATTACTCTCATTTTGCTGCTGTACAAACTGTGCCAAGAATCCAGGGCTGTTAACAGCTTTTGCCAGAAATGACATCATCTGTTGTTGTCGTTGTTCCATACCCTGAAGGCGCTGCACCATCCCTTGCAACTGATTGTCAGTAGTTTGCTGCTGTTGTCTGAGCTTAACCAGCTCTTGCATAAGCACGTTCTTGTCCCTTTTCAGCCTCTCAACCTCTTCTTCAAGTCCAAATTTCCCAACCTCAACACAAGCCCCAACAGATGCACTCTGTCCATGTGGCTGCTGCTGTTGTTGAGCATGTCCATGAGCAGGTTTACGCCGACTTATACTTCTAAGCAGGTGTTTCTGACCTCTTAAGAATCCCTCGTTAGCAAATTCCCAGCGGTCTGGATCAACCTTTCTAAAACCCTGTTTGTCAAAAAAAAGACCAAAAGAGAAAAATACAAAAGCATGAGTAGGAGTTTGATAAGCAGCACAAAGATCATTGCACCAGTTTTTTGAATTAAAGGTAATTAATCAACAAAGAAGTTTACCAAATAGCTTTGTTTGTCATCAAGATCACTTGTCAGGTTTCCTTGGCAAACAGAAAAATATCAATAAACAATTCAAATCTCCACCCACAACTTTGTTTCCTTTTAAGTGGAAAACTAGCATAACAATATCATTTGGTGCGATGAGCTTGTCAACATGAAAGATGGGATCTCAATAGTAAATCAAACTCAACCTATGACAGCGAAAGGGAAACCATCCCTGCAACCACATTCAGTACTAGACAGTGGAGCCAGCCCCGTAAAAAGGTTGTGCTCTCTATTTCTAACAGGTCTGTACTCTGTATTTTGGAGAGGAATTTGTCTACTCCTTCAGTAAGCCTCAAGATCAGTGTTAAAAATATGACGCAGTGGCTGTAAGAGTTCTAAACTCTACATTGGAGGATAATATGACTCCGTTTTTGAGTGGCCTAATATCATTCATTAATAACACAGATAAATATGCACGAGCTCTCTGTCTTCATACTATGTGCACATATTTTGACAGACACATAAATAACATAACTGACCGTTGCAAAAGTAAAATACTTGCATATGATAATCTACCTATATACGATTGTGTGTATTTACCAATTTGCCTGTTCGCTATAGCACTACAATTAAAAAACGCTGAACAGGTTATGGTGTCAGGAAATAGAAAACATTAATTCGAAAACAAGCTAAATGTTCTTTTGTTTGAAAGATATTGATTCAAGACCACAAAGAATAGATGCATTGCAAATTCCATGTCCCCATTTTGAGCAATCAATGTTACTTGGGTCCATCATTAAAATGCATCAAGATAATCTGATTTTAAGGCAACCAATTTCACGATCTTACACAAGAAAACAGAAACCATAAAGGAATACAACAGATGTCTCCCTCGGTAGCACTTCAAAAGACAAGCATCTTGCTCAATCTTCATAATACTAAATATTCAGAAAATGTTATTCTATCAACTAAGATCAAGCAAGGCTAAACAGATCTGGTCTTGAAAGAAAAGTCTACATGAAAGAATGGCATGTACACCGAATTATTGCCCTATGTTTTTCAAGTTATCTGACTTTTAAATTTTATTTTATTTCACTTTATCTTATGCGAAAAAGTGAGAGAATATCTTCCCTAAGTTGGATAAGATTAGATCTTTTTGTGAAGGAAAAATAATATTTGCCGAAAAGTATTTCTTACTTAGTTTGGGTACATTTCTTTAGTACTTCCTTTAAAATTGTATCGAAAATAAAACACAGGAAGAAACTAATGCATATGTATTTGTTAAGAAAATATATTTAAAATGGATTATTTCGAGACACATCACTTTAGTGGCAAATATAAATTTATTTTTCGTTTTTTCTTTCTTTTGCATTCCCTTTTTTTTCTTCATTTCCTTCTCTTCCTCTTGTCACATTTTTCGTCTCTTCACCGTGGATTCCTGTTTCGACCAATAACCCATAACTTTCCTCTCTTTCTTTGTCTTCCCAAGAAGCTCTCATATCTTTCAATCACATCTTTATCACCTTTTTGTCCTTCCAAGACTTATTTTGCTCTTCTCAAAAACTCATCCCATCACATCTCTATAGTCTTATTGTCTTTTCAAGACTTCTTTTTCACTCTTCTCAAGAACTCCTCCCATCTCCAATCACATTTTTGTCCTCCAAAAACTTTCTTTTCCTCTTCTCAATAATTTTTCTTTTCATCATCACATCTCTATCACCTTTTTGTCACCTCTCTCTCCCCCAAGACTCTTTTTGTTCTCAAGAACATTTCATTTCACCATCACATCTCTATCACGTTGATATCACAAGAAGAAGAGGAAATGAAATAACTTTAAACAATCTTTACTCTTCTATCAATTAGCCAAGAAAGACCAAAGAGGAAGAGCTTCTCGTAATGAAAACTACCACAACTCTCATAGAAACACACCAAAAGAGCTTATCACTCAGAGGTCATTTAACCTTAATATCTTATCACCTTTTGGGCACATTTTTGTCTTCTTAGTAATCATTTTTCCACTGTTTGGAATGATTGAGAGTTGTGATAGAAGCTCTTCTTCTTTGATGGTTGTTCTTAATTGATTGAAGAACATTTGTTAAGGAAATACCCAATGACCAAGTCTTAATATGAAGCTATTTCCTTATCCACTTTCTTCTTTTGATATAATGTGATAGATATGTGACCGAAAGAATTCTTGAGAAGAGGAAAAAGTAGTATCTGGGAAAAAAGTAACAAAAATGTGATAGATATGCGATAGTGAAAGGAAGATTTCTTGAGCAGAGGTGATAATAAAAGGAAGATTTCTTAGAGAGGGAAAAATGTCTTTGGGAGGACAAAACGGTGATAAGATTGCACAAAAGAAGTCTTGTAAGACCAAAAATAGAGATGTGATGAGAGATAGGAGAGCTTTCTAAAGAAGATTGAAAAAAAGTTTTAAGCATGGCAAAAGATTTTATAGATCACAAAAAGGCATGATAGAAGATGTGAGGGGTTCTTTGGAATACAAAGAAAGGGGAATAATAGATGCTATTGGTAAAACAAATCACGGTAAAAAGTCGAAAAAAGATGACCAAAGGAAAAGAATGAAAGGAAGAAAGAGAAAAGGAAAAAGGAAAGCAAAAGAAAGTAAAAAGAATAGAAAATAAATTTTATATCCGCCACTAAAATGGTGTCTTTTCAAAATAATCCTTCTCTAAATATATTTTCTTTACAAATATAGGTGCATTAGCTTCTTTCTTTGCTTTATCTTCAATGAAGTTCTAGAAGTAAAATTGTACAAATAATTTACCCAAACTAAGTTAGAATCTCAAATATGATCATGAGCCATATAATTATCACTATAAATAAGAACCATAATCCCAACAGTAGTGATCAATATTGACATAATAGATGTTAGTGGGTCGATCAAGTATCCAAAGTCTAAAGAAAAATCAATCAACAAATATTTTTATACTTTTCCTTCATAAAACATCTGAACTTGAAACAAATATTTTCTTTCATTTTTGCATAAGATAAACTTAAACATAGTACATATTCAAGAATTAAATAACTTAAAAAGGGGAGGGTAAAAATAGAGTGTCTTTGGGGCACATAAGGAATAACAAATATTAAAATCATCCACCCCATCTGAATAAGCATTATGCACACAAGCATGCAAGAGAGAAAACCTTTCTGTTCTGGACATGATGATTAGCACCAAAGCAATAGAGTGACAAGTCTCCTTGAGTAATTATTCAACCTAAAATTCACACTTTTTTTGATGTACTAATGAGGCCGAAATTACAGAGGTATAGAGATATAAATTTACACCTTTTATTGTTGTCGTTCTTCTTACCTTAGCGTCTACGGTGATGTTCCAACAATACCACAGTTTCTTTCCTCCCTATAACCACCTAAAATCTTAACTCTTAGCTAAACTACAGATACTTTTAAACAAGTTACTTTTAACCAGCCAACATTGTACCCTATGGGACAAAAGGTCATCTTGCTTCTTCTCAATTTCTATTTTGACTCCACATCTTGCTTCCTTCTCAATTTCTATTTTGATTCCACTAACAGTCGAGGAATCTACAGATATTCAAGTATCAACCACTTCCTGATTTATGTCGGTTCCTTGATTCATGTTGTCTGCCATCTTTAAAACATTTATTTTGCTTTGATTACAAAATATTAGCAACTTATTTTTGAAACTCCAGAATTACACCATATTGGAATGAAAGGCAGTCTTGCTACTTCCCAGACTTCTTTTTTCATTCCATTAAGAATCAAGTGTTTTCCCTTTTGGGTTCTCGTAAATGGAATTACACTATATAAAAGGGACTTCTCCTACAGATATCTTACATTAAAGAGACTGTAACTTTTTCAACCTCTTTGTATCTTTTAATCAGCACAAAAGTTGGAGAATATCACAAGATTAACCTTACACAAATTTTATTTTCCTTTGCTCGGAATACTTTCCCCCCAATAGATCTGCATGTGACAGCATCAGTAAGGATGCTTTATGATAGGCTTCTATGACTAAATGGAAAATGTCAAAGAAAAGAATTTGAGAAGAGAAGCGGAAGTTCAGAGAAAAGATTGAGAGAGTTAAGATTTCACATTCTCATCAAGAAGTCCTATCATATGCCTAATATGCTAAGCCTTTTTCGTGATAACAGGAATGAGCAGATAAATTACAAAATATCTAGCGTCACTCTTCACCAGTAAGAATTCCTTTCTTCCAGTGATGAAGGATCATCCCTAGTAAAACATGGAGATTAAATTTATTGACCACCAAGGCAGGACACAAGCATCTAAGATATGGATGCTCAGCAAGAGCATCAAAGGATTACTAAGAGAACCATGGATGAAAGGGCACCTGTTGAAGGTTGAAGGCTAAGTGCAAAAAGTCTTAACCTTGACCATTTACCTAACAATCTAGCGAAATCTCATCTTTACATGAGAGTTAGAGATGAAAGGCCTCCAAACATCTTTACCTCCAAAATTTGTCTATTTGCTTCCTACAAACATTCCTCACTCGCTTTGGCATCTTCAAAGAGGATTCCTACTATAGATCAAAGGCCTCCATATATCTGCTACACAAACTCATTCCCCTCCAGCCCCTCCTGCATCCCCCCTCTCTACACAGCTAATCAATCACCTTTTACAACCTTTAAATCCACAAAAAGCAACATAACCACCTTTTTCTGTGGAGAAAGAACTGGAAACAAGGTCAAGAACCTTACTTTATCACTGAACTAAAGAACTGGAGACAGGGTAAGGAACCTTACTTTATCACTCAACTTTAGTCCAATTTAGATCATCAAGCCTCGAAGTGCACTAGGGAGTAGGGACAAAGATATATAGACATCAAAGAGCATCAAAAACTGAAGCTACTATATCAGACCCCCTTTTCAATATGGAAAGGCAGCAATAACAAGATAAGTTATCATTGTCAAAACATGACGCGGATATTGACAGTCCCATAATCAGTTTTATTGTGGTCCAGAAATATACATGCTTCCTGATAGATTATCTACTTGATGACACAATAAGAGCAACTATTTTGAATGATCGATAAATTCCCCAGGGCTAGTGGTGCAAGGTTCGCAATTCAGTGGATAAAGGATCTGTCCCTCTACCTTTCTCCACTTAAATACCAAACCTTTATCTGTTCAACACCGTGACTTGCGCCTAATCCACACATCACACATTGCGCTCTACACTAGACCAAACCCTGGGGCAACAATAAGCACAACTTCAATGTAATATTTTATATTATATTAGGGGAACTAAATCCTATATTGATCTTAATAGTAAAAGATTGAAACTCAATTAATCCACGAAGTTAGATTGCACTAGCTATAGTTAAAAAAGATATATATGTTGCAAGGCACAACACTCAAAGATATCCTCAAGTTGATAATTGAGGAAATAAGTCACAAAAACGATGCACATGATATACATAGCAAAACAAACGACATGTCCTCGAGAACATCATTCTTTAATGCAACAAGATAGTTGATTAGATTTTAATCACAAGGTTGAGCATAATGATTCCAATTAGCATCCGCAAAACAACAGGAAAGAAGAGACCACATAGCACAAGACGTTGGAACATTTTCAGCTGAAAAGAATCTAAATTTCTGGAAATAACAATATATTAAGGCCCAACTCAACATGACTCAAATGAACTACAACAAGTACGCCTCAGTCACAAACTAATTAGGATCAGATATACACGTTTTCCACATACATTTGGCTCAATTTAGACAAAACAACTAAACCTATGCATCATATCAAAAAGGATTTAAGCCCCCATAAGCTGATTTATACCTATTATAGCAGGTTGTTTACAATTTAATCTAGGTTACTAACCAATGCTTATTATATACAATTAACTACAGTTACCTATTAAATGACCTGATAATGTACATATTCTATTTACACTGTCAATATAAAGAACTTAAATGGAACCCAATAAAGAGCAAACGGCTCTATAATTTTACACCGTCAGCGCATATATGTGACGGTCCAAAGATTTTTTAAACCATTAGGTCACTCAAAAGTAATTGAAGGTAATTTCATTTAATAAGCATTAATTAGTACCTATATACAACAAATGTAAGTAACTTGATCTAGCAGGTTAAATTATCTTTACACAGTTAGTGCATCAAACTGAAATTCATCATAAGGATGACTCATGAAACTCAATAAAAGGCAAAGGGAAAGAAATGCATACATAAGTATTCAATTGGCGAACGAAGCTGGAGAAGTTATTGTGCTTGAAGTACTTCGGAAGAAGGTCCCTAGCAAACTCCGGTGGGTCCCAAACCACGAAGCTATTGTTTGCTGGGCCCCACGACACGATCTTATCCGTACTCGGGTCATCCACCATGTCATACGTCTTCACCAGAAATGGCGGAGGCGCATTCGCACTTGGCATAGGCGCTGGCGCCGGCTGTGACGGCGGTGCTCCTCCTCCTCCTCCGTCCGCGGCAGCGGAAGAATTGGACGTCATTCACAATAACTACGTCGGCGCTTAAGATAAAATGATAATAGTAAATCAAATCAAACTCTGGATAATAAATAAAATACACATTATTATATATGAAATGATATGTACAATCTGTACGGAGAGATGTTTTTGAGGGATTAAGTAAGGTTTGGAATGTCAACCATTGATGGAGGTGGAAAGAAAAAACCCTAATTTTTAGAGAGAGAAAGAGATAGAAGTGTGTGCGAGTGAGTGAATTTAGAGAGAGAAAGGGCGGGGAAGGCCCGGGGGGGGGGGGGGAGTGCGTGTGTGCGTGAGAAAATTGAATAAATTTGGACAGGCGGAGGAAAAAGGGACGGACTAGTTAATTTGTGCAATGGCAACGAGCCCACGACAGAGGTAAAGACGAAATGACTAATTTATCCCTATGTTTTGTTGTTTGGACCGGAATTCACGGGCAAAAGTGAAGCCGCTCACTCCCCTTTGCTTTTGCGTTCTTTATTTCTTTTTTCTTTTTCTTGTGTGTTGTGTATTAGGCTATTCGCGAAAGCTTCTTCTGAGTCACAAGTGTTTTGTTTTTTGGGGGTTAAAAGAGTTTTTTTCTAAAATTAAATTGTTTTTCCAAGCTTTTGAAAGAAAAAAAATATTTTTGAGGATAAGCAGTGGTAATTTTAGAGAAGCAGAAAAAATTAGTTTTTTCTTCAAAAGTATTCTTTTGAAATGTATTTTTGAGAAAAATACACTTAGAAACAGTTTTTAAAAACTTGGCCAAACAATAATTGCTGCCCAGAAGTACATTTCAAAAAAGCTTGCCAAACACAAGCTGATTCTCACCAAAAGTACTTTAAAAAATATATATTTTTGAAAACAAAAATGAGAAAAAACACTTTTCAAAATAAGCTGATTTTTACAGTTTGGCCAAAGGGACTGATAATGTCTAATATGACCGAGAGATAGTGCCCTCAATCAAGGGCGGATGCAAGGTAAAAGAGCATAGTTCAACTGAAATCATAATTTTCTACATATGAAATAAATGTATGTATAAAAATTCATTAAAGTTGAAATAAATAATAGATCTGAACTCATTTCTTTAAAAATATAATGGGTTCAATGTTAAAACCCTTAAAATTAAATTCTTAAACTTTGAATCATGGATCTTCATCTGCCATCAATAGTGAATTAAGGAAAGAATGAACATAATTGATTGAGACTTACACATAGGTCATTTGATTGTGATATTGGCCTTATTAATCTCCACATAAAACTTCACATAATAATGCAATATTTAATTAGCAGCATTATAAAGAATAATCATTGCATGATTGATGCGATATTTGATTAGCGGTATAAAATAATATATGTATTGTATTAATTTATGTGAAATTATAGAGTAAGCTATTTAAAGATACAGTTTGTGTCTTTAATGTATATTTCTTAAGATGTTATAGAAACTAAATTTTGTTATATTAGACTTAGTATTTTGGGTTTAGAATCCAAGGTAATAGGGAGATTGATGATGACGTCACTCATCATATTGAAGCGAAATGGATGAAATGGAGACTTGCATCCGGCGTGTTGTGTGATAAGAAAGTGACACTAGGACTTTAATGTAAGTTCACACAAAGCTTATTAGACCGACTATGTTGTATGTGGTGTTGGCCAGTGTCACGACCCTAAATTCCCTCCGTAGGATGTCGTGATGGCACCTAGTCTCTAAGACTAGGTAAGCCTGTCAATGCGGAATAATAATAAATATCTGAAATAAATAAACTACAATTCAAACAATTTCAACTCTAAAAATCCGGTAGAAATAAGTCACAAGCTTCTAAGAATTTATTCTCAATGTCTCTATATGTCAAGGTCTAAATAAAATATAAGGAAGCAACATAAAATGATAGAAGGAGACTCCGGAGTCTGCGGACGCTGGCAGATATACCTCGAAGTCTCCGTGCGCAGGTAACTCACTGACGTCTAGGCTGGTAAAATGTACCTGGATCTGCACAAAAAGATGTGCAGAAGCGTAGTATGAGTACACCACAGCGGTACCTAGTAAGTGTCAAGCCTAACCCCGGTAGAGTAGTGACGAGGTCAGATGAGGCCCTACTGGAATATAATAATGGCATGGTAAAATGTTTATCAATGTAGTAAAATAAAATGACATTGAAAATGAATCAAATAGTATGTCACATTTAATGACATCAAATAATTACAAATAATATCTCGTGGAATCA
>AWOL01S0030948.1:10679-26395 GCA_000715115.1 Nicotiana otophora
AAGTCACAAGCCGGTTTAATAGAGTCTCGCGGATCGGTATAGAGACATCTGTACCTATCTTCGGGAGGCTATGGAACTGTTAGGAAAATTTCACTTCTTTGATTCTTTGTCGTGCGAAAATTGTTGACTTCAGAGATTCTAAATTTCTGTATTCTATTCTCTCACAGATGGTTAGGACATGTACAAACGGATTTGATGAACAGGCACCCGTGCCCCCTGCTAGAGCCGTGAGAGACCGGGGCCGGGGATGTCCACGCGGTGCAGCCAGAGCACCCGCACGAACTATTACAGAGGAGCCCCTAGTAGCTCAAGCTGGAGGGCAAACACCTGAGATACCTGTTGTTGCACCAGCCCTCCAGGAGACTCTAGCCCAGTTTCTGAGCATGTTCAGCACCTTAGCTCAGGCTGAATTGATTTCACTTGCTCCTGCCACATCTCAGGTCGGGGGAGGAGCACACACTCCCGTCGCCGGTACTCCAGAGAAGCGGATTCAGGTCGACCAGATTCTGGAGGTTGTACCAATGTAGCCGGTAGCTCCAGCTCAGCCCGAGGTTAGGGCAACAACTTCTGAGGCGGAGCAACTCAGACTTGAGAGGTACAAGAAGTACCACCCACCCACCTTCAGTGGATTGGCTACAGATGATGCTCAGGGTTTCCTGGAGGAGTATCATCGTATTCTTCGTACTATGGGCGTAGAGGAGACGAGCGGGGTTTCTTTTACTACATTCCACCTTAGAGGAGTAGCCTATCAGTGGTGGCGTGCTTATGAGTTGAGTAGTCCGACTGAGGCAGCTTCACTTACATGGACTCCATTCTCGGACATGTTTTTGAGAGAGTATGTCCTTCAGAGCCTCAAGGACTCATGGCGCGCGGAGCTTGAGTAGTAGCACCAGGGTGCTATAACTGTGTCAGAGTATGCAGTTCGCTTCAGTGATTTGGCTCGACATGCACCGGCCTTAGTTTCCACTGTTCGAGAGAGGGTTCGAGGGTTTATTGAGGGTCTCCATTCCAACACCCGAAGTAGTATGGCCAGAGAATTGGAGATGAATATTTCTTATCAGCAGGTTGTGGGTATTGCCAGGAGATTTGAGGGCATGTTTTCCCGGGATAGAGATGAGAGAGAGTCCAAGAGGTCTCGAGAGGCTGGTTATTATTCGGGATCTCGTGCCCAGCAGCTTGCCATGGTAAGGGTTATGTGAGCCGCCCCGTTCATTCAGCTCTTCCAGCCTCCAGCGGTGTTCCAACTCCTTCTAGACCCCGGGAGCCTTATTTTGCACCGTCAGTATCTAGCGTGCCTCTTGCACGGGGTGTTCCTAGCGGCCAGTCCAGCAGACTTGGCCTGAGCCAGTCATAGCAACCACGCCTTCCCAGATCTTATTTTGAGTGTGGCGACACTCCCTACATGGTGATGGATTGCCCCAGGATTAGGAGGGGTGCACCTCCAAAGACTTTTCAGCCACAACGTGCTCCACCGGGTCCTCAGGATATGATTACAATAACAGTTGCCACCCACCTGCTCAACCAGCTCGAGGTGGAGGTCGGGTAGGTAGAGGTCTCCCTAGAGGGGGAGGCCAGTCCAGATATTATGCACTTCCTTCTCGTACAGAGGCAGTTGCTTCTGATTCTGTCATTACAAGTATTGTTCCGGTCTGTCATAGAGATGCGTAGGTATTATTTGACCCAGGCTCTACATATTCTTATGTGTACTCTTATTTTGCTCCGTATTTGGGCGTACCTCGGGATTCTTTGAGTTCCCCTATTTATGTATCTACTCCTGTGGGAGATTCTCTTGTTGTGGACCGCGTGTATCAGTCGTGTTTGATTGCTCTTAGTGGTTTTGAGACCATAACCGATTTATTATTGCTCAGCATGGTGGACTTTGATATTATTTTGGGCATGGTCTGGTTGTCACCCCATTATGCTATTCTTGTTTGTCACGCTAAAACTGTGACGCTGGCTATGCCAGGTTTACCGCGGTTAGAGTGGAGAGGTACCTTAGAGTATACTCCCACTAGAGTTATTTCATTTCTTAAAGCTCAGCGAATGGTTGAGAAGGGGTGTGACGCGTATCTAGCTTATGTGAGAGACGTCAGTATTGATACCCCTATAGTGGAGTCAGTTCCAGTAGTGAGGGACTTTCCAGATGTGTTTCCAGCTGATCTTCCGGGCATGCCGCCCGACAGAGATATTGATTTTGGCATTGATTTATTGTCGAACACTCAGCCCATCTCTATTCCTCCATATCGTATGACTCCTCCTGAATTGAAGAGTTGAAAGAGCAATTACAAGAATTGCTTGATAAAGGTTTCATTCAGCCTAGTGTGTCACCTTAGGGTGCTCCCGTCTTATTTGTGAAGAAGAGGATGGTTTTATGCGGATGTGTATTGATTACCGCCAGTTGAACAAGGTCACAGTGAAGAACATGTACCCATTGCCTTGTATTGATGACTTATTTGATCAGTTACAGGGTGCCAGAGTGTTTTCAAAGGTTGACTTACGTTCAGGTTATCATCAGTTGAAGATTCAGGAGCCAGATATCCCGAAGACTGCTTTCAGGACCAGATATGGTCACTATGAGCTTTTTGTTATGTCTTTTGGGATGACCAATGCCCAACAGCTTTTATGCACTTGATGCACAGTGTATTCTGACCTTATCTTGACTCATTCGTCATTGTGTTTATTGATGACATTCTGGTATACTCCCGGAGTCGGGAGGATCATGAGCAACACCTGAGGACTGCACTTCAGACCTTGAGAGAAAAGAAGTTATATGCAAAATTTTCAAAGTGTGAGTTTTGGTTAGACTCAGTGGCATTCTTGGATCATATAGTATCGAGTGAGGGGATCCAGGTGGATCTGAAGAAGATTGAAGCAGTGCAGAGTTGGCCCAAGTCGTCCTCAGCTATAGAGATTTGAAGTTTTCTTGGGTTGGGGGGTATTACCGTCGCTTTGTAGAGCGACTCTCATCTATTGCAGCACCTATGACCAGGCTGACCCGGAGGGGTGCTCCGTTCAGGTGGACAGAGGAATGTGAGGAGAGCTTTCAGAAGCTCAAGACAACTTTGACTACAGCCCCAGTAATTGTATTACCTGCAGGTTCGGGGTCTTATACTGTATATTGTGATGCATCGCGGATTGGTCTCAACGCGGTGTTGATGCAGGGCGGTAGGGTGATTGCCTACGCATCCAGATAGCTGAAGGTGCACGAAAAGAACTATCATGTCCACAATCTTAAGTTAGCAGCTATTGTTCATGCCTTGAAGATATGGCGGCATTATTTGTACGGTGTTCCTTGTGATATTTACACCGATCATCGGAGTTTGCAGCATATATTTAAGCAGAGAGATCTTAACTCACATCAGCAGAGGTGGTTGGAGCTACTTAAGGATTATGATATCACTATTTTGTACCACTCTGAGAAGGCCAACGTGGTGGTCGATGCTTTGAGTCGCCAGACAGAGAGTTTGGGAAGTTTAGCATATCTACCAGCAGCAGGGATGCCATTGGCGCTTGATGTTAAGGCCTTAGCCAACCAGTTTATGAGATTGGATATTTCTGAGCCGAGTCGAGTATTGGCTTGTCCTTAAGGACACGGTCCAGAACGGTGATGCTACTATTGGAGATAATAGTGCATTAAGGATGCAGGGTAAGCTATGTGTGCCCAATGTAGATGGTTTGCATGAGTTGATTCTTCAGGAGGCTCACAGCTCGCGGTACTCCATTCATCCGGGTGCCGCGAAGATGTATCAGGACCTGAGGCAACATTATTGGTGGAGGAGGATGAAAAATGACATAGTAGAGTATGTGGCTAGATGTCTAAATTGCCAGTAGGTGAAGTATGAGCATCAACGACCGGGTGGGTTTCTTCAGAAGATAGAGATTCCGGAGTGGAAATGGGAGTGGATCACTGTGGACTTCCTTGTTAGTCTCCCACGGACTCAGCGGAAGTTTGATGCAGTTTGGGTGATTGTGGATAGGTTGGCCAAGTCGGCTCATTTCATTCTTGCGATGACTACCTATTCTTCCGAGCAGCTAACTCAAATCTACATCCGTGAGATCGTCAAGCTTCATGGATACCAGTATCTGTTATCTCTGACCAGGGTACACAGTTTACATCACAGTTCTGGAGAGCTATACAACATGAGTTGGGTACTAGGGTTGATTTGAGCAGAACATTTCACCCTCACACAGATGGGCAGTTCGAGTGCACTATTTAGATATTAGAGGATATGCTTTGTGCGTGTGTGATAGATTTTGGGGGTGCTTGGGACTAGTTCTTACCACTTGCAGAGTTTGCTTACAATAACAGTTATCAGTCCAACATTCAGATGGCACCGTATGAGGCTCTGTACTGTAGGTGGTGTCGGTCCCCAGTGGGTTGGTTCGAACCCGGTGAGGCTAGATTATTGGGTACAGACTTGGTTCAGGATGCCTTAGAAAAAGTGAAGGTGATTCAGGATAGACTTCGCACAACCCAGTCCAGACAAAAGAGTTATGCGGACCAAAAGGTTCGCTATGTGGCATTCATGGTTGGAGAGCGAGGCTAGCTCCGGGTATTGCCTATGAATGGCGTTATGAGGTTTGGAAAGAAGGGCAAGCAGAGCCCAAGGTTCATTAGTCCATTTGAGTTGTTGCGTCGAGTTGGCGAGGTTGCTTATAAGCTTGCCTTGCCTCCCAGTCTAGCAGGAGTTCATCCGGTATTCCATATTTCTATGGTCCGAAAGTATCACGGCGATTCGTCCCATGTGTTGGATTTCAGCTCAGTTTAATTAGACAAGGATCTATCCTATGTTGAGGAGCCAGTGGCTATTTTAGACAGGCAGGTCAGAAGGCTAAGGTCAAAGAACATTTCTTCCGTGAAGGTTCAATGGAGGGGACAACCGGTCGAGAAGTCAACTTGGGAGGCCGAGCAGGATATACACAGCCAGTACCCTCATATTTTCACAGTTTCAGGTATGTCTTTATACTCGTTCGAGGACGAATGACTGTTTTAAGAGGGGGAGGATGTAACGACCTGACATGTCGTTTTGAGAATTAGAGCCCCGACCCCCTAATATCTGCTTTCCCCACATTTGTTTCTACTTTTGGAAATTTTCGGAGTGATTGGTTATGGAATTCGGGGAGTTTTGGGACACTTAGTCCCTAGTTGTGAGTTTAAGCCATAGAAATTGGACCGTTGTCGGAACTGTGTGAAGATGGATCCGAAATGGAATTCTGTCGACTTTGTTAGCTCCGTTGAGTTATTTTGAGCTTAGAAGCACATCCGAAATATGTTTTGGAGGCCTGTAGTAGATTTAGGCTTGAATTGGCAAAAGTTAAATTTTTTGGCGATTTCGGCCGATAGTGGAAATTTTGATATCGAGCTCTGAATGGATTTCCGAAAGTGGCAGTAGGTTCGTAGTGTCATTTGTGACATGTGTGTAAAATTTGAGGTAATTCAGACTAGATTTGACGTGGTTCGGCATCGTTTGTAAAATTTGAAAATTTTTAAGTTCTTAGGCTTGAATCCGTGCTTAATTCATGATTTTTTGTGTTCTTCGATGTGGTTTGAAGGATCTACTAAGTTCGTACGGTGTTATTGGATTCGTTGGTAGGTTTGGTTGAGGTACCGGGGGCCTCAGGTATGTTTCGGATGCTTAACGGAATGAAATTGGACTTAGGAAAATCTGGTGATTTTGTTGGTTCTGCTGTAATCGCACATGCGCAAGGCTGTCCGCAGGTGTGAGTAAATTGGCGCAGAAGCGGGAAAATGGAGGAGTGCCAGGGGTCGCAGGTGCGAGGTGTTTGTCCATTTTTGCGATGCCCGTAGATGCGTTAGGGGTCTTCGCAGGTGCGCAAGGTCCGCAGAAGCGGAAGGGAATTCCGCAGGCGGAGATGCGGCCCTTTCATCGCAGGTGCGAAGGAAGATGGGGCAAGTGAATTGAACAAATGCGCACAATTTCCGCACAAGTGCACCCGCTGATGTGGAAATACCTAGGCAGTGGTTAAAACCGAATGGCTTCGTGATTTTTATCATTTTGACTTTGTAAACTCGGTTTAGGGCGATGTGTGAGAGAATTTGCGAGGTATTTCTTGAGTTAAGTCCCTTGTGCTTGTTTTTGATCAATAATTTTGCTTTTCCATGTATTTTCCTACCTAGTTAGTGTGTATTTAATGTGGAAATTGGAAGTTGGTGGCTATGGATTTGGAAGATTGATTTGTGGATTTGGAGGACCATTTGGTATCGAAATTTAGTAATTTTGATATGGTTAGACTCGTGGTGGAATAGGTGTTCCTATTTTTGTAAGTTTTACCCGATTGGGAGACCAATTTTTGAGTTAATTTCGGGATTTTTGTTAAAGTGTCGATTTCATTAATTAGATGAGTCTATTATTGTTGTATTTATGATATGTAATTGATTTTTGCTAGATTTGGGCCATTCAGAGCCGGATATTCATGGGAAAGGAATTGTGACCGATTGATTGAGCTTGGTTCGAGGCAAGTGGCTTGCCTAACTTTGTGTGGGAGAAATCCCCTTAAGATTTGGAACTATTATGATATGTGAGCGGCGTGTACGTGAGGTGACGGGTACGTACACTGGCTAGTTGTGGTAAAAGCCAATTTTCTTACTGAGTAGCAACATGTTTTCCTATTATTTTGAGTTATACCATTTTAATGAGTACTAATCTATTTTCATTCTTAATTGAGTTATTCCAATATGTGTAGCTATCATGTTTAGTCTAATACAACATGTCTATGTATTTTAATTGTTTATGTGAATTATGTGCAACATGCTTAGTGAATTTCCTGCTTCTTCCATGACTAGTACTTAGTCTAAACTGTAAGAATTTCGTGATGTAGTTGTATTTCTATCATTCACACTGCATATTTACTTTGGGACTACGGAACGGTATTCCGGGAGATCCCCCTGTCCTGCACATTTACTTTGGGACTACGGAACTGTATTTCGGGAGACCCCCCTGCACATTTACTTTGGTACTACGGAAACGGTATTATGCTAGATACCCCTGCACATTTACGTTTGGGACTACGAGACGGTATCTCGGAAGATACCCTGTTGTGTTTTTGTGTACTAAGCGGTTACCTTCTATGATTTCATTATTGTTAAATTTCAGCATTTATTTTATTGTGGTATTACACTCTATATTGTTTTATTATATATTTACCAGTAGGGCCTTGACCTGACCTCGTCACTACTCGACCGATGTTAGGCTTGACACTTACTGGGTACTGATTGTGGTGTACTCATGCTACTCTCTGCACATGTTTTTCGTGTGCAGATCCATGTGCACCTTATCAACCGCACTATCAGTAAGCCGGGACAGCTTTGGAGACTTCAAGGTATATCTGCCGCGTCCGCAGACCTCAGAGTTCCCTTCTACTCTTTCTCATGTCCATTATCTTCTGTATTTTTCCTTGTTGGATTCTGATGTATAGAGACACTAGATTTTTTCTTCTGTAGTTTGTGATTCACGATGTTCCGGGTTTTGGTATTTGTTGTGTATTTTTGAATAAATGGTTAAATTTATATTTTTATTTCAATATTTCGCAAAATGTTAGGCTTACCTAGTTGTAGAGACTAGGTGCCATCACGATATCACACGGAGGGGAAATTGGGTCGTGACAGTCCCAATATTATGACTTTATTTAATAATGCGCTTCATCATCTGTTGTTACACTCAGAGGACATAAGTCATTCCAGAGGTAATTATTTTTTATTCTAGAGGTAATTTAATTTCTTAATTTCATGAATTTTCTCTTAAAGATTAACTTAATATATCTATTGTTGTTCTTTCTTTAAAGGTAATTATTAAAAAAACCGATATCTTCTTTGTTTTGGTTGATCTTACGCTTCACTTTAATAGACCCAATGGGAATATCAGTATAAAGTTTTAACACAGTTATTTAAATTAGGACTTAGGAGGGTATCATTTATCCAGTTCTCTTTTCTGTTAAAAAACTATATTATCATGCATGATATCTTTCTTAAAATACTTGTATAATAAAATATCTACAATTAAGGATTTCACTCTTCTCAAGAATTTGTTTTAAAATTTAAAAGCCTAAAGCAAGTTGTCCAAAGATCTCACAAATCCTATTTTAATACATATCTAGAATGTACTTGTCAATCGATACACAACTTGCATCATAAACAATATTAAATAGAGATATTATGAGAGACCTCCATTCAGGTTTGGTTTTATAACACTAGCATCCTTTGTGGTTCACCATATTACGTTTACCTCCCTTATTTCATATTTGGTGTAACAAAATTATTAATTGACTAAAAATTGACAAGTTTGCCCCTACAAGTTTTTCTTCTATTTTGTATGACAAATCTTTTTTTTTACTTTTTTTAGCAACCACTTCTACGAATAAATAATACATTCATGCTACTCAATTTCTTTAAACGATATCCATGAATATTATGTAACGACCCGATTTATCGTTTTAAAATTAACGCCCCGTTCAGTGACTTAAGGTCTCGAGCAGCTTCACAATATGTATTATGACCCGCGGGTATGGTCGAGTTTGATTTACTAAAGATTAGAAATTAAATTAAAAGAACAATCCTTATTTAGAATCTTAAATAGAAATATTTGACTAGAGAGTTGACTTTTTAGTAAACGACTCCGAGATAGAATTTTGATGATTTCAATAGCTCTGTATGGTGATTTTAGACTTAGGAGCGTGTCCGAAAAATTATTTGGAGGTCCGTAGTAGAAGTAAGCTTCAAATGGCGAAATAATTGAATTTTGGGAAGTTTGACCGGTGGGTTGACTTTTTGATATCGGGGTCGAAATATTATTCTGAAAATTTGAATAGCTTCGTTATGTCATTTATGACTTGTGTGCAAAATTTGAAGTCATTCCGGATTGATTTGATATGTTTCGGCACAAGAAATAGAATTTGAAAGTCTAAAGTTCATAGATTTTGATTTGAGGTGTGAGTTTCGGATGCTTAACGGATCAAATTTGGATTTGGAGTAGGAGCTGAAGCAGTTGGGCTGCTGGTGTGATCTTACCTGCGAGAAAAAGGGCTGCAGGTGCGAGCTCGCGGATGCGAGAAAGGATTTGCAGAAGTGAAAATGCATGGGATGTCCAGGCACCGCGGGTGCGAAGACCGCAGGTGTGAAGAAATCACCACGGATGCGAAGACCGCAGGTGCGAAGAAATCACCGCGGATGCGAAGACTGCAGGTGCGAAGAAATCACCGCGGATGCGAAAATCCTAGACAGAATGTTAAAAACAGAGGGGGTTCCGAGTTTTGCCATTTTTGGACCTTCAAGCACTGTTTTGGGGGCTATTTTGAGAGAGAATTCAAGGAAAACTTGAGGTAAGTCACTTGTGATCATTTCTACTCCATAATATTGAATTATCGTCGACTAATCCGACTAGATTACATGTTTTTGAGTTGTAAATCGGGGGTTTGAACTTAGAGATTTGAAAATAAGATTTGAAGATTTGGAGGTCGAGTTGAGGTCGGATTTTGGTAAAAATGACATGGTTAGACTCGTGGTTGAATGGGCTTTTGGATTTTGTAACTTTTGTCGGGTTCCGAGATGTGGGTCCCACGGTCGATATTTGAGCTAATTTTGGATTTTCTGTTGGAAAATTAGTATTTTCTTATGGAATTAATTCCAATAAATTTATTGACTGAATTGAATTATTTGTGGCTAGATTCGAGGTATTTGGAGGTCAAATTCAAGCAAGAAGGCGATTATAGAATATTGAAATAACTTCAAAAAGGTAAATGTCTTGCTTAATCTCGAGTGGGAAAAATTCCACTTAGGCATTGAGTCTTATGTGCAACTTGGGTAATTTAAAACCATGTACGCGAGGTGACGAGTATATACTTGATTTATATGTGCAAATTTTATTGGGTTAAAGTTTTGAGCATATTGTGTAGTAAATTGGATAATTATTGGCATATATTTAATCATCTACTTGTCGTGCCTAAACCTTTGTTGTTGACTCTGTTGTTATATGACAATGTGATGTGATTGTTATTTGATTATTTATGAAATTTCGTGAATTTGCTGGTTGATAATTATTGGAATTTAATTTTATTTTGGATTTTTCCCTCTGTAAATAATTAATTAAATGAGCTTAAGAAGAGGTGTTTATATAATTATTGAAAATTTGAATTTAATGAAGACTTTGCTTTATGTCGAGTAATTTCTATCTATATTGATTATTTTTGGGTGTTGTGCACCTTATGGCCGAGCCTTGGGCTCCTTATTGTGGGAAATAATATATTGTTGATTTTTGTGACAAGTTATAATATTTGAGCACTTGATGTTCAATTTGTGATATGTTGTAAGATTTGAGCACCTGATGTGCAATTTGTAATATGTTGTAAGATTTGAGCACTTGATGTGCAGTCTGTGATATGTTGTAAGATTGAGCACTTGATGTGCAATCTGTGATATGTTGTAAGATTTGAGCACTTAGTGTGCAATTTGTGAAATAATGTAATATTTAGCACTTGAGGTACAAGTTATATTATGCTGTGATATTTGGGCACTTGAGGTGCGATTTGTGAAATATTGTGATATTGATACGCATGCAGTGAGATAAGGGTGGCTTGAAAAGCGTGGCTAGTAAGGGAACTACTAGAAGTCATGCGGTAATATAAGGTCAGGGTGTTGAAACGCATGTGTGAGATAAGGGTGGCTTGAAACGTGCAGCTAGTAGGGGAACTACTAGAAGCCATGCAGTGTGATAAGGGTGACTAAAAACGCGGGATGCTATTTCGGAAAAAAATAATTTCTTTAAAATTAAATGTGAAGGCTCCCGCGGTGATATAAGGAAATGGGATATTGAGAATTTATTTATGATTTGGGACTACGGGGTGGTACCTCGGGAGTGCCCTTTTGTTGATATTTCTCTATGGCTGCACTTGTCTTTGGTTATTTTAGTTTTTCGAAATTTGTAAATTCTTGTATTTTTCGTGATGTATTATTTCACCTAATATTAAGTGTTTTGTATTTTTGAGGTATTGTGTTGACCTCGATATTTTCGTACGAGACTTTGTATTTTTGGGTTATACTTGTTTTGATGATTGAGTTGTTTTTAAATAAAAGAAAAAAATTCTAATATGTTTTAGATTTAATAAAATTTTTATCCAAATCAGTAGTTTATCTAATGTTTCATTTTATTTGAAATGTTATTTTCTCCACCCAAATGATTCTAAAATAAATTCATTCACTTATTGATTTCTTACTTGATTTAAAGATTTTATAACCTTACTTTATTGTAAAATAAATTGATCATGTGGATCTTATATACATTGAGGTTCTTGTCACGTGAGTTGTCCGTGTAGTTGAGATATGAATGAGGGCACGAGCTATCGGAAAAATATGATGATTTAATTATGGGCACGAAGTGCCGTGGAGATATGAAAAATGGGTTGAGACCCGTATTTATGAAAAACATGAAAATGGGCTGAGACCCGTATTTTTATGATTTTAAAATGAGGTGTCACATGGTGACTTTTTAATCGAAAGAATTATATTCAAAATATCTATTTGAAAGTATTTTTATTTGTAAGAATTATATGTGAAAGATAATTAATTGATGAACTTGATTTAACTGAGTGTAATTGTATTTATTAATTGTTGAGCGATATTAAATGGTAATCTTATTGTCTTACTGTGCATATCATTGGTTGTTTTATGTTGCCTTGTTATGATATCACGGGTTGAGTTGTTGTTATCATTGCTAGTTATTTTCCAGTACTATTGTATACTGCTATATTGCACAGGGTATTAGACTAGTGAGTGTCTTGACTGTACCTCGTCTCTACTCTATTGAGGTTAGTCTTGGTACTTACTGGGCACCGCTGTGGTATGCTCACTCTACACTTCTGCACATTTTGTACAGAGCCAGGTATTGAAGATAACAGACGTGAGCAGAGTTAAAGCGAGATCGTAAGGATTCAAGGTAGAGCTGCTTGGTCGACACAGTCCCTTGGAGTCCTTTCATTCCATTGTACTGTTAACTTGTAATCAAACAGTATTGTATATTCGGTCCTCGTGATCATTCTATGTATTTAGTTAGAGTTCATGACCCAGTACTACCAGTCTTGGGAGGTTGTATATTGTAATTATTTATGTTGTTAGTTTTGATTATTTATTTAATTAAAAAAACTGGCTTAAAAAATGCAATGGAAATCGGCTTAATTAGTCCTAGAGACTAGGTGCCATCACGACTCCTGTGGTGGGATTTTGAGTCGTGATAAGCTGGTATCAGAGCTCTAGGTTCATAGGTTCTACAAGTCACGAACGAATCTAGTAGAGTCTTGCGGATCGGTACGGAGACGTCTGTACTTATCTTCGAGAGGCTACAGAAATGTTAGGAAATTTCCATTTCTTTCATTCTTGTCGTGCGGAATTTGTTGAATTTTGAATTTGAACCTTTGTATCTCCATTCTCTAACAGATGGTGAGGACACGTGCTACTGGGTTAGCTAAGCAAGCATCCGCACATAATGCTAGGGGTGCAAGAGGCCGGGACCGAGTTAGAAGCCGAGGAAGGGCACGTGCTATGACTAGAGCACCTGTCAGAACAACAGTTGAGGAGCCACCAGTAGCTCCAGTTGGGGTCATGTACCGGAAGCACTTGTTGTTACCCCGAACTTCACGAGACTTTGGTACATTTCCTGAGTATGTTTGGTATATTAACTCAGGCGGGATTGATCTCTGTTGCGCCAAAATATTCCGTAGATTGGGAGAGTAGCTCAGACTCCTAACACAACTCCAGAGCAGCAGGTTCACGTTGGTCAGGTTCCGGGTGTAGTACCGGAACAACATGTTATTCCGGTTCGGCCTGAGGTCAGGCCCGAGGCATCAACTTGAAAGGTTTAAGAAATACGATCCACCAAATTTCAGTGGCACAGCTACACAGGATGCCCAAGAATTTCTAGAAAATTGTCATCGTATTCTCCACACCTTGGGTATTGTGGAGGTGAGCGGAGTTGCCTTTACTACATTTCAACTATCAGACGCAGCGTATTGGTGGTGGCAAATCTATGAAGAAGGTAGACCGGCCGATGCCACACCACCAACTTGGGCTCAATTTTCTAAAATGTTCTTGAAAGAGTTTGTTCCCCAGACTCTCAGAGATGCGTGGCGCACATAGTTTGAACGGTTATATCAGGGCACTATGACAGTGTCAAAATATACTATCAGGTTCAGTGAGTTAGCCCATCATGCACCTATCTTAGTTCCTACAATCAGAAAACGGGTCCGCAAATTCATTGAGGGGCTTGATTATGATATTAAAATATGCATGGCTCGAGAATTGCAAACTGATGCTTCATTTCAACAAGTAATGGAGATTGCAAGGAAGATTGAGGGTGGTTTAGGCGAGGAAAAAGAGTCTAAGGAGGCCAAAAGGTCTCGAAGATCTGGAGCGTTCAGTGGATTTTACTCTTCAGCTTGAACCCATTATAGCGGAGGCTTGAGCAGTCGGTCAGCTTAGTCCGCACATCAGATTACTCGGAGTGCTCAAGTGTACAGGTCACCACCGACAAGATTCTTATAGTGGTTATTCCAGGTATCCGGTACAGACTCAGTACGAGCAGCCGCGACCTCAGAGGGGTTGTTATGAGTGTGGTGATACTAGGCATATCATGAGAGATTGTCCCAGACTTGAGAGGGGTGGATTTCATCAGAACACTCCAGCTACCAGCTTTATTCCAGTTGATACTCTACGTGCACATGCAGCTAGAGATGGAGGACAGGCGGGAAGTGGGCGCCTAAGAGGTGGAGACCCGACCCATTGATATAATCACTATGATTTGGCTGGGGCCAATACACCAGATGGTGTTGTTACAGATACGATCCTGATTTTATTATAAAGGATATTTTCCTTAATTTGATTCGGTTCTGAATATTGAGGTGAGTCTCCTATTATGCTCCACTTATGGTGAGCTTCGTAAATTGTGACCCACTTATATGTGTATCCTTGATGGGAGATTTAAAGATATGAACCTGTGTCTGTCACTTTATTTTTGTGCACCATTGAGGGCTATAAGTCCAAAAGCAAAAATTTATTATTTAATACAGTGGGTTTAATGTGTTTTGGAATAATTGATTCCAATTTTTATGAATTATACGCCCTACAGCTATGAGGGTTTATTATATGTTGTAAAAATTATTTATGAAATATATTGAAAAAAAGAAAGAAAGAAAGGAGATTGAAAATTTCAGTTGGCACAATGTGCAACAAAATTGTGATTCGGATTTGAGGACGAGATTCTCGCATTTTTACACGATGTGAAATATTTAAAACGGGCTGCAAGCCGCGGTGGAAGTTATGTAAGGACGAGGTCCTTGTGGTGAAATATTTATGAGTTTAAAATTATCCCTTTGTGAATGTTAGTTTACAACATATATAGAGTGTAGTATTGTCCCACATTGGTAGAAGAGTAGTATGTCCTTGTATAGAATAGCTATAAATAAGGACCTCTTGTGTTGTATTGTTCATCTAATATCAATAACATATTTTCTCCCGTGCCTTCTCACATGGTATCAGAGCAATTATGAGAGACTTATCGCTGTGCATAAATTCCAGCGATTCCGGGAAAGAGAAATCACTGTGCATAAATTCCAGCGTTTCCGGGAAAGAGAAATCAGTACTTTTTAAGGCTGTTTTGTATCTGCTTCATTTCTGTCAGTGTTGTGCAGAATCCAACACTACCACAAGAGTCGTCACTGTCCGGCGACCACACCCCAGTGAACAACTCCGGTAGCAGCCTCCTCACGCGCCTCCACGCACCACCAGAAGCTCACGCGCGTGAGCTCACGCGCCGGCGCGTACGACCACTTCCGACCATTTTTTTGAAAATCTTCCTTCAGAATAGTTGGGTCGCCTGGTAATTCCGATCCTACCCTTACTGTTTTCATTTCATTCCGACAACTTTGAGTTTTTTCCGGCAGCTACAGTACTATTCCGACAGCTACAGTTGATTCCGGCAGCTACAATACTTCGGTATTCTGTTTCTATGTTTCCATACACTGTTTCAGTGGATTATAGTTGATTCTTTCTCTTATTTGATAATAATTTGCAACAATGTCTTTGGGATTTGATGCTTTTGGGTCTAGAAACATGAGTTCTGGAAGCTCTAGTGCTATTATTACCTCGGAACCTTTAATGGGAGGTTCAAACTACTTAGCTTGGGCTTCATCTGTCGAGTTATGGTGTAGAGGTCAAGGTGTTCAAGATCATCTAATCAAACAGTCTAGCGATGGAGATGAAAAGGCAATAGCACTTTGGGCAAAAATCGATGCTCAGTTATGTAGCATCTTGTGGCGATCTATTGATTCCAAGTTGATGCCCTTGTTTCGTCCATTCCAGACATGTTATTTGGTTTGGGCAAAGGCACGCACCTTATACACTAATGACATATCTCGCTTCTATGATGTGATATCACGGATGACAAACTTAAAGAAGCAGGAATTGGATATGTCTACTTACTTGGGTCAAGTACAGGCAGTCATGGAGGAATTTGAGAAGTTGATGCCAGTTTCTGCTAGTGTGGAAAAACAACAAGAGCAGCGACAGAAGATGTTTCTCGTTCTTACCCTCGCTGGACTTCCTAATGATCTTGATTCAGTACGCGACCAGATTTTGGCTAGTCCGTCTGTCCCGACAGTTGATGAACTATTCTCTCGATTACTCCGCCTTGCTGCAGCACCAAGTCCACCAGTGA
>AWOL01S0030948.1:30710-42126 GCA_000715115.1 Nicotiana otophora
GTGGCTAAAGTGGCTTCAGTCCGCCTTTTTCTATCCATGGCTGCGGTTCGTCATTGGCCCCTCTATCAGCTGGACATTAAAAATGCCTTTCTTCACGGTGATCTTGAGGATGAGGTTTATATGGAGCAACCACCTGGTTTTGTTGCTCAGGGGGAGTCTCGTGGCCTTGTATGTCGCTTGCGTCGGTCACTTTATGGTCTAAAGCAGTCTCCTCGAGCCTGGTTTGGTAAGTTCAGCACGGTTATCCAGGAGTTTGGCATGATTCGTAGTGAAGCTGATCACTTTGTGTTTTATCGGCACTCTACTTCAAGTTTCTGTATTTATCTGGTAGTCTATGTTGATGATATTGTTATTACTGGAAATGATCAGGATGATATTACTAATCTGAAGCAGCATCTCTTCCAGCACTTCCAAACTAAGGATCTAGGCAGATTGAAGTACTTTCTAGGTATTGAGGTTGCCCAGTCTAGCTCAGGTATTGTTATTTCTCAAAGAAAATATGCTTTAGACATTCTTGAGGAGACGGGGATGATAGGTTGCAGACCTGTTGACACTCCGATGGATCCGAATTCTAAACTTATGCCAGGACAGGGGGAGCCGCTTAGCGTTCCTGCAAGCTATAGGCGGCTGGTTGGAAAATTAAATTATTTCACAGTGACTAGATCCGACATTTCTTATCCTGTGAGTATTGTAAGTCAGTTTATGAATTCTCCCTCTGATAGTCATTGGGATGCAGTTGTCCGCATTATTCGATATATAAAATCGGCTCCAAGCAAAGGGTTACTCTTTGAGGATCGAGGTCATGAGCAGATCATTGGATACTCAGATGCTGATTGGGCAGGAGCACCTTTTGATAGACGTTCTACGTATGGATATTGTGTTTTAGTAGGAGGAAATTTGCTGTCCTGGAAGAGCAAGAAACAGAATGTAGTTGCTCGGTCTAGTGCAGAAGCAGAATATCGAGCAATGGCTATGGCAACATGTGAGCTAGTCTGGACCAAACAATTGATCAAGGAGTTAAAATTTGGTGAAATCAGTCGGATGGAACTTGTGTGGGATAATCAAGCTGCCCTTCATATTGCATCAAATTCGGTGTTCCATGAGAGAACTAAACACATTGAGATTGATTGTCACTTCGTCAGAGAAAAGATACTTTCAGGAGAGATTGCTACAAAGTTTGTGAGGTCGAATGATCAACTTGCAGATATTTTCACCAAGTCCCTCACTGGTCCTCGTATTGGTTATATATGTAACAAGCTCGGTACATATGATTTGTATGCACCTGCTTGAGGGGGAGTGTTAGTTTACAGCATGTATATAGTGTAGTATTGTCCCACATTGGTAGAAGAGTAGTATGTCCTTGTATAGTATAGCTATAAATAAGGACCTCTTGTATTGTATTGTTCATCNAAAATTTGGTGAAATCAGTCGGATGGAACTTGTGTGGGATAATCAAGCTGCCCTTCATATTGCATCAAATTCGGTGTTCCATGAGAGAACTAAACACATTGAGATTGATTGTCACTTCGTCAGAGAAAAGATACTTTCAGGAGAGATTGCTACAAAGTTTGTGAAGTCGAATGATCAACTTGCAGATATTTTCACCAAGTCTCTCACTGGTCCTCATATTGGTTATATATGTAACAAGCTCGGTACATATGATTTGTATGCACCTGCTTGAGGGGGAGTGTTAGTTTACAACATGTATATAGTGTAGTATTGTCCCACATTGGTAGAAGAGTAGTATGTCCTTGTATATATTATAGTATTGTGTACTATATGATTCTGCATACATGTGCAACGCACGTACTGAGAAATTAGTTATTATAAAAGCATGAATACAATGTCGGTTTACAAAAATGACCTTATAATGTTAAGCATAATAACTCATAATTAAAGGACATAACTGAAATTCTAGACATTAGCCATGTAATCCTATTAATTTTATGACATATACTACACGTTAGGAATCCTACATGATTACCTTTATGAATCTTATTAGTATAATTACTCTCGGGCATAGACATATAATACTGCATGTTAGCATGTAAACATAATACCTTTAGGAACACGTTAGGTTTCCTTTTAGTATAATTACTTTCGGAATAAATACATATTTTTAGTCATGAAATCCTATTACTTTTAGGATATACTTCTTAAAAATTCCTATAAATAATTTAATTTGAAAACATATTAGAATCTCCTATTACTAATTTAATTTGAGAATATATTAAATTGTCCAAATTTATTTAGAAAATGGAGAGCATATATTATTATTATTATTATTATTATTATAATTATTATTATTATTATTACTATTATAAAAGTACGAAAATAATATTGATAGACCAAAATAGCCCTAAATAATAAACAAAAGAACTCATAGGGAAAGGACATAACTGTAATAACCTATTTTTAGGACTACAATACCTTTTATGTTAATTTTTTTAATATTTAAGATTTTACCATTAATAAAATTTTGTCTATTAAATTCTTATTAAAAATATGTAGGAAGGTATAATAAAATCAATTTCATAAAAATCCTCCATATTGGCAATACATTATACATTATCACTCAAAAAAGAAATTATCTAACTTTTGTGTAATATTGAAAAATATACCCAAATATTTAATATTAACTAAGAAAATATTTAAGAATGTAAATATGTGAGAAAGAGAAAGAAAATACAACTAATGATTCTGCAAACATAAAGATCTAAAAGTGAAATGGTAGATCGATTTGTTTACTTTTTGAAAATAAAATTTATGATGGATAAAATTATAATTAAGATTAAATATTCAAAACAAAAGATGAACAAATATTAAGATCTGAATTAACATAAAGTAAATTATTTTTTATGTTAAGACCGAACTATTAAATTTTTTAATTAAGTATTTAGCAAGAAAATCTAATTTAATTATTTTTTATCATCATATGAGTAAAATTATTTTTCGAGTTAAAAAGAATCTTAAGGTAGATAAATTTATCCCATAAAAAGTGCGTTAGAGATTAAAAAATTAGAACACAAAGTAAAAAAGGTTAGTATACTATTAAGAATCAAAATGCCATATAAATGTATGAGGAAGCACAATCAAAGCTAAATCCTGAACAAGAACAAGCTTTCAAGACTATATTATATAGAGTCGATTCTGCTATAGTGGGATTATCCTTTATAAATGCCTCCCACGGAATCGAAATAATATTTTTATGTCATGCATTACTTGCAAATGTCATATCAAGAGGCATGATACTGTTAGCAATAATAACAAGTGGTGTACCAGCAATAATTTTATTACGAGGCTACACACTTTAGATTTGATATACCTCTTAAGATAACTAAAATAACCATCACAAATATATCAAAGCAGAGCAACAGTGCTAAATTTATAAGGAAAACAAAAATGATAATATGGGATGAAGCGTTTATGACTAAATTGCAAATGATCGAAACAATTGCTTGGAATTCTAGAGATATATTGGATATCAATGAATCGTTTGGTGGAAAATAAATTGTTTGGGGCGTGATTTCACCAGTAGTTCCAAAATCGACGAAAACAGAGACCGTAAAAGCTAGCTTTCCAAAATTATACTTATGGCCTCAAATAAAAAAGATTCAATTGATAATAAAGTAAGAACAAATTCAATATTCAGTGACTTCTTTCTTCGTGACAGAAACAAAGAAGAGTATCCAATAAAAGATGATTTGGTTATTCTAGAACACTTGGTTATCAACCCCAATGGTAATAATAATGCATTTAACAAGGAAAATATTTACATCATTAGATTAAAACGCAATTTGCAAATTGCATGATAGAAATTAAAAGCTATCTTAACTAGCCGATAAATATGTTGATCAACTAAATAAAAGGTTGATGGCAAATTTTATGGTAAAAAATAAAATATTTTTCAGTTTTTGACTCAGGAGAAGATGATACCAATAATTATTTCAAAAAGATTACTTAAATACTTTAACACTAAATGGGCTTCTACCATACAGGTTTATGTCACGATCCAAAATCTCACCTGTCGTGATGACGCCTATCTCAATACTAGGCAAGCCGACAACCTCAATAAAACACAATATTTTTTAAGTTTGAAAACATAATACTTGAATTCAATAGAAAGCCTCACAATTACAGATACAAAATACTCCCAAAACCAGGTGTCACTGAGTAAATGAGCATCTAAATGAATACAAAGTCTGAATGATAAAAACACTGTCCGAAAGTATAGAACAGTACAATAACTCAAAGAAAGAAAGTCAAGGTCAACGGATGCTAGGCAGCTACCTTGATAGTCTCCAATTGATATCACTCTGAAATCTAGCAGTCGCCGTGTCCGAAAGCACCTGAATCTGCACACGAGGTGCAAAGTGAAGTATGAGTACAACCAACTCAATAAGTAACAAGACTAACCTCTGGGCTGAAAGTAGTAACGAGCTCCGCAGGTACAGTCCAATATATAAATAACGGTACAGAAATGTAGGCATGCTTTCAAGTTCAACAATTAAACTCAATACAAGTAAGATAGATCAATACTGCATGATATGAGGGGTATGACATCTCAGTGGAAAACCTCGTGTACTTTTGATCACTAATCGCTCGGTCACTCGGTACTATTTATGGCTAATCCAGCCCAGGGATATTCCATCCCGTATATATATATATATATATATACACACACACACACACACACACACACACACACACATACACATACACACATTGACTGACAGTCAGTCACTCAGTACCGTATAAGGCCAATCCATCATTAGGGTAATTTATCCACAAATATAAATGTTTCGGACAAGATCCATGTCAAGGGAAATTTATTACACTTATAAACAAGTAAGTCAAGTCCATGCCCTGGGAAGTCCATCCCATATATAAAAATCATCTACGCTCACTGTGAGGGGTAAAGACTCCGGAGGGGCTCCTTCAGCCCAAGCGTGATATAAGCCTATATGACCTGCTGCAGGCGGGAATCCCCGATCCATATAATAATAAATCCTATAAGGCCTACTGCAGACGGGTAGTTCTGATCCCATAAATATCCTCACAATGGATAAACATGACTGAGTATGAAATATACATTTTTTTAAAACAATTAAATTCAACAGCAACGCAACCCTAGGAGTCCCAAAATACCGGCACGTAGCCTAAACATGATCTTTAATAAGAGTCTCAGCTCAATTTCCTAACACATGGAGAATATTCGGATAATAACATAATTCTTTAAATTTACAACTTCACAGAATTTATTTAAGTCACAATTTCTATGGTGCACGCCCACACGCTCGTCACTTTCTAACAATTTATATAACACAAAATTCGGGGATTCATACCTTCAGAACCAAGTTTAGAAGTGTTACTTACCTCAAACCGTGTAATTCTTTACTCCTCTATGCCTTTGCCTCACGAATTGGTTTCCGAAAGCCTCGTATCTAGTCATAATTAAATCGATTCAGTCAACACAAATTGTTGAAATTAATTCCATATGAAAATACTAATTTTCCAACAAAATCCGAAATTTAACTCAAAAATTGCCTGTGGGGCCCACGTCTCGGACTTCCCACTTCTGCGATGCCAGGATCGCTTCTTTGAGCTCACACCTGCGAGCCAAATTCCGCAGGTGCGATTGCATCAGAAGGCAGAAATTTCCAGATTTCTTCCAAGTCCAAATTTTAGTCCGTTAACTATCCAAAACTCACCCGAACCCCCAGGACCTTAACCAAATACACCAACAAGTCTTAAAACATCATACGAATTTAGTCGAATCTTCAAATCACATCAGACAACACTAAACCACGAATCATACCCCAATTCAAGCATAATGAAACTAAGAAATTCCAACTTCTACATTCGATGCCGAAACCTATCAAATCAAGTCTGATTGACCTCAAATTTTGCACACAAGTCATAAATGACATAACAGACCTATTCCAATTTCCAGAATCGGATTTTGACAAACTTAAATTTCTATTTTAGGCATTTCAAGCCAGTTTAACTACGGGCTTCCATATAATTTTTCGGACACACTCCTAAGTCCAAAATCACCATACGAGGATATTGGAATCATCAAAACTCTATTCCGAGGTCGTTTAGACATAAGTCAATATCCGATCAACCTTTTCAACTTAAGTTTTAAACCTTTGAACTAAGTGTTCCAATTTATTCCAAAACCTCACTGGACCCAAACCAATCACTCTGGCAAGTCACATAACAACTGTAAAGCATAATTTGAGCAGTAATTGGGGGAACATGGTTGTAATACTCAAAACGACCGATCGGGTCGTTACATTCTCCCCTTCTTAAACAAACGTTCGTTCTCGAACGGGTTTAGAATCATACTTGGAGTCTCAAATAGGTGTGGATATTTGTTTCATATCTCCTGCTCAGTCTCCCAGGTAGCTTCTCTGACTGGCTGGCCTCTCCACTGCACTTTCACTGAAGCTATGATCTTTGATCCTAACTTTCGAACCTGCCGGTCTAAAATGGCCACCAGCACCGTATCATAAGTCAAATTACCATCCAACTGCACTATGCTGAAATCCAAAACATGAGATGGATCTCTGACATACTTCCGGAGCATGGATACATAAAACACTGGATGAACACCCGATATATTAGGTAAATGCCAGTTCATAAGCTACCTCCCCAATCTTCTTAAGTATTTCAAAAGGTCCAATATACCTAGGACTCAACTTGCCCTTCTTTCCAAACTTCATAACACCCTTCATAGGCGAAACTCGAAGTAGTACCTTCTCTCCTACCATGTAAGCAACATCGCGGACCTTCCGGTTGGAATAACTCTTCTGTCTAGACTGTGTCGTGTGAAGTTGTTCCTGAATCAACTTAACCTTTTCCAAAGTATCCTGAACTAAATCAGTACCCAATAGCGTAGCCTTACCCGACTCAAACCAACCCATCGGAGACTGATACCGTCTCCCATATAAAGCCTCATACGGAGCCATCTGAATGCTCGATTGGTAGCTGTTATTGAAAGAAAACTTTGCAAGTGATAGAAACTGATCCCAAAAAAATCCAAAATCTATAACACAAGCGCGAATTATATCTTCCAATATCTAAATAGTGCGCTCGGACTGTCCGTCCGTTTGAGGGTGAAATACGGTACTCAACTGAACCTGTGTATCTAATTCTCGCTGCTCTGCTCTCCAAAACTATGATGTAAATTGCGTGCCCCGATCTGAAATGATAGACACTGGCATACTGTGTAGGCGAACAATCTCGCGGAGATAAATTTCAGCCAACCACTCCGAAGAATAAGTAGTACTAACTGGAATAAAATACGCGGACTTGGTCAACCGATCCATAATTACCCAAACAAAATCAAACTACCTCAAAGTCCGTGGGAGCCTGACTACGAAGTCCTTGGTAATACGCTCCTACTTCCACTCCGAAATTTCAAGGTTTTGAAGCAATTCGCCTGGTCTCTAATGCTTGTATTTCACTTGTTGACAATTTAAACATCGAGCTATGAACCCAACTATATCTTTCTTCATTTTTCTCCACCAATAGTGCTGCCTCAAGTCTTGGTACATCTTAGCTGCACCCGGATGAATGAAATACCGCGGACTGTGGTCTTCTTCAAGAATCAACTCACGCAGTCCATCTATTGCACTTGTGTAACCTTCATTGGGTAGTATCCGGTGTGCTGCCCGTGGAGGAGGTGGGGGAGGGTTTGGAATATTGTCATTAGCCTGTCGGCCTCTTCTTTGGACTTGAGGTTCTAGATTAACCTCATCCTCACCATTGTCATCTACCTCCTCCCCCGGAAGAACATGTCCGAGAGCATCATTATGAGCCATTTGGTACCTAAAGCGATTGATACACAAAAGTTAGAAAAACAAAAGGAAAGAAAAACAAGACACACAAATAGTTAGATAGATAGCCAACACCGTCTAACTCCCCGGCAACGGCACCAAAAAGCATTCGATGCCAAACCTACACTACTATAGAGTAGCGAGGATGGTCGATGCAGTTTTACCCAATGAGGCTGGGATCGATTTCCACAGGGAGTTAATTTGGCTTGGTGTTGGGTATCTAACTAATCTAGATGTGCGTGTTGTTCTTAATTGCACTTCCAAACATTGTTGCGATTGACTCTATTCTAATTTTATACTATTGTATGCTAAGTGTAAGCTAAGTATAATATTTTGGTGAAAGTTTTCAAGTGTTAAAAAGCACTAGGGAAGTGACTTCCGCCTAGGTGAGTATCTAATAGGTATCAAGAATCTAGGACAAGCCTGTTATGATTGGGGTTGTGATATAACCATCACACATAAGTGCTCACTCTATACCTCTCGGTAGTTTGAGTGACTTTGCCCGATTTGGCTTTCTTAAGCCTAAATGGGTGTTCATATAATACAAGTGAAAATTGGCTCAAGTCGGGTATTATTATCTCTAGGTTTTAATATTTAATTGGGGTTATCTATCTCTTGAGTTCACCCCAATTCCTTATTAGCCTAATTTTCCTAGACTTAGTACTTCTTTCTCAAGAAAAGTCATAAAGGCATGAGTCAGTGTTTGCAACCACTAATTCTACAATTTTAGCATGAACCAGGCTAAATATCATTAACCCATAAACATATAAGCCCTAAAATTCAAGACCCATTAAATACCCATACTAGGTTTGGGTCACAACCCTAGCTATGGGGTGTAGCTACTCATAATAACAGCAGAAATCAAAGATAAAGATGAAATATAAGCCATAATATTAAAGTACAAGATGAAAATCTAAAGTTTTAAGGTAAATCTACTCTAAAATTGCCCAAAAAGGGAAAATCTAGTCGTTCACGTGCTCTTCTAAAAATAAACTTAACCTAAAAATGTCAAAAAGGTCTATTTATACATAGTTGAAATTCCGAACAAAAATGCCCCTGTGGAGGATTCGCGGACGCGTAATTCTGACCGCGTCCGAGCTTGAGCTTTCGCGACCGCGTAATAATCAGTGTGGTCCGCATTTCTTCAATACTAGGCTTGGATTAGGCTTAGTTTCGCGGACCGCGTAATTTCTACCGCATCCGTGTGTGCTTCTATCGTGGACCGCGTTCTTCAGTTAAGCCCGACTTGTAGAGCTTCTGAACCTCAAGATGCACTCTTAGCGGAATTCCCTTCCTATCCGTGTAAGATCAATTCGCGGCCGCGTAATTTGGATGCGGGCCGCATTCTTCATTTGAGCCGAAACTGTAGAGTCTCTGAACCTCGAACCACGTTCTCAGTGAAAATCCCCCCACGGCCGCGTTTTTCCAACGCGGTCATTGGTGATTTTAGTACTGAAAGCAGCTTCTCTGAATCTACTTTCGCGGTCCGCGTAATAGTAGCCACCTCAGCGGTGGTCCTTACGCGGCCGCGCGTTTCTGCCGCTCTCAGCGCTCCAGTCTCAGCCTTGGATTCGTGCAAGTTTGACTTCTTCATGAGTTGATTATGGCTTCTTTGCCTCATTTTGACCAAACCCTGCAAGCAAGCATATTAAGTTAGTTTTCGGGAATACCTTTACGCATTTTTGACCCAAAACCTAGCAAAAGAGAGCAAATAATAGGCTAAAACCCCTAGTTATCAACTTCCCCAAACTTAATCTTTTATTTATCCTCAAGCAAATAAGGTAATTTCCACCTCCACAAGAAAAAGAAAGGAAAATTTCAGCTTTCCTAAGGTGACTTCATGAAGCATCAATTGGGACCAACAATTACCCTCAACACAAATGCATTATCAACAACATCATGCTATGACTTCTTGAGTTCCATAGTTCTAATGTGAAACAAAAGCATCAAGAGTTGACTCAATTCATCAAGGAAGCTCGCTCTCTCACGTAGGTCATTGTGGATCCCAGACTCCTCCTCCTCTACTCTCCATGAGCTAATCTCACCTTATAGAATGTGACACTCAAAACAGGGATTGTAAAGAAGTGCGCTCATCACTCTCAAAAGAATGTCACAAGTCCGGCTCTAAGTACCATAAATTTGCCCCTCATGTAAATCATCACTAATGTAAGCTCACTCAACTTGAAATCCTATAGGGCTTTAGCGGGATGTAATGAAGGCTTTTTGGATCAAGGTAGGACATAATGAACTATGATGGTATCATCTTTCCTTAAGCACTCCATTTTTTCATTTCGGCTCATACTTTCTTGACTCTTTTGAGTCATTTTCTTCTTCCTTAGGGGAACTAGAGAGACACATTGTCACTCTTTCTTCTTCATGACAATCATTTTTCTCCTTTTTCTTTTATTTATTTTTTTATTTTTTTATTCCATACCTTTCAACATTATTTTCTTGAATCCTTTCAACCTTTACTTTCTTTTTGACATGTTTCTATTTGGTTTTTCATCCTTTTCTTTGCCTTTCCTTTTCATCAATTCTTTTTGTTCTTTGAACCTTTCATCATTTTAAAATTCCTTGTCTCTCCCCCAAACTTATGTTTTTTGCCAAACGTTCATCATGAATGCTAAGGAAAGATTGGGTATCAAGAGAGGGTCATTATAAAACAGATGAGGGCTTGTAATGTGGTTATTGAATGAAAAAGGCTTAGGATCAAAGGGGTTGACTAAGGATATCATAATAGTAGACTACGGAAGTTTTCAAAGTTCAAATGGGACCAAGGAGAGCCTATAATCACTTCTCAAGTCGAGCTACACTTAGAATCTCGCCTAGAAAAACATTCCAGATAAGTTATAGACTTGTTGGCAAGGGACTTGGACTTGCAATTCAATATCTCACCTCTCAAGCTACTGGATTGTTAAAGAGAATAGATTCGAGGGCCCACAACAACCCTAGCTAAGATTGAAGATCACAAATGGCTCACAGAAACCACTTGATGATAGTTTTAGTCAACTCAAGAGTCTAAAGGTCACAACTAGAGCTAATCTCGTCAACAAACTTGTCTCTAACCATAAGGTCGAAGGTAAATGTGTTAGTGCCAAGTGAAGCCTACTTCAGACACTTTTATTCATTACCACTATATATCAAAACAGAAAGAAAATCAGACTCAATCCCTTAAGAAGGTTGTCACGCCATCCACCGTTGGAAACACAACATCCACCTTTGGAAAGAACCGTGGCATTAAGAAAACCAAAGGCTTATTGATCATGCAGAAATGTAAAAAAGGCTACAAACTCAAAAAGAAGCTACAAAAGGAAGTAAGAAGCTAAGCTATTAAGGAAAATTACAAAAGAAGTTATAAAGTAAAATACAGAAATTAAAATGAATATGTATAATAGGGGAGTGAAACGAATATACAAAAAATGGGGATGAATATATACATGGAATGGTAAAGTTATATACATACCAAAAGTGAAAAATAACGAAAATAAAAATAACGATAAGTAAAAATAAAAAAAAATAGTATCATAATTATTACATGCCAGTCATCAAAGTCATCAAATCAAAATAAGACC
>AWOL01S0030951.1:0-79154 GCA_000715115.1 Nicotiana otophora
GAGAAATGGAGGGAAAATAAAATATTTGAGTTTCCCTTGGGAAAGGGACATTGTCCCATATCGAAAAAAGAAAAGGCTTTTGATGGGTATATATATAATTGCTCTTCTGCTAGCTCTTAAAGAGTTAAGAAAAAGGCAAGCCTCGCGCCGTCGTCGTCGTCGTCGCTCGCTCGGCTCGGCTTCGTCTTCGAATTCGGATTCGGATTCGGATTCGGATTCGGATTTGGATTTGGTCAAAGATAGATTGATTGATTAATCTTTTTGGACAAAATTCCTTTCAATTATTTAATTAATTAATTAAATAATTAACGAAAAATTCAATCCAGAATAACCCATGACCCGCGACCCGGTTCGGTCAGGCCCGTTTTCTTTTCCGGAGTATTTTAAATATATAATTTCCCGCAATATTTCAAATATACCTTTTCCAACAGTCATCTGTTTCTGAAAGGTTGCAAACCTTTTCAGAAACAATGCCAGCAACTCTATAAATAGAGTTTGAATCCCAGAATCGTTCCTTACGAAATTTTCTGAGCTTCTTCTTCTTCTTCTTCTGCATAATATTTTTCAGTGTGTTTTATGACCATTGAGTGGTTCGCAGTTCATCAGAGTTTTGATACCAATACACTGGTGAGTTAAATCGCTCTATCCTGGGAGGACATATTCCAGCACCTCGGGTACTTGAGGAAAATAGTTTCCTTAAGGATACACTATGTATTCAGTGGGCTCGATTTATTCCTATACTGTTTCTTTTTGTTTACCGGAATCTATTTCACTAAACAACTTTTACTAACTTTCTGTTTTGTTTTTTCAGAAATTTTAATTGTTTATTACAGCAATACAAAATAGTAACAATCACCACCATGGCGCCAAACTCTAGAGGTGTATAGTTAGTTTATTATAGTACTATTTAATCAAAGTTTCCCCTGTTTCCTATTTACAAAGCACTCTGTTTTCTCCTTATACAAAGCCAAAAATGGCTTTCATCTCTTGTCTCAACCAATTTACTTGCAAAAGCCTTCAAATAAATTCTCAGTGCCGGCTCTAGGGAGAAGCGATTGCTTTAGGCCCCAGAATTGAAGGGCCCCAAAAACTTTAAATTATATTATTATATATTCTAAAATTATTAATAAAAGATACTAGAGTTTATACTTTTTTTTAGAATGTGATAGAGGTTATTCAAATAAATAACTCGAGTGTTATAAATATGCAATATATGAAGTAAACAATTTGATGATGATTGCGATAATTAAAGAACGAAATCTCTTGTATCATTGTATTAACCCTTTGTCACTTCATAATAGACTTGAACTATTTTAAATGAATGAAATGTGGTACAAATTGTGTTTATTAAATTATGAGAATTTATATAAATATTATCTTAACCATCATATATATTTCTTGTAAAAATATTATCTAAGTCTTAGTGAGTAGATTTACCAAATATTTGTAATGGTGAGAGCAGTAGATAAATAAATGAATGATCAAGACACGCACAAGATAATTATATATAAAGTTTTATTAAATAAATTTAAGGCCTCTTATTGAGGTTTAGCTTTGGGCCACCAATTGTATGGGTCGAAATCTGCCTGATAGTATTCGAAATAAGATTACCCATAAGGAGGGAGTCTCGAGTCCTCATTAGCCGAGGTAGACCAGGAAGCAGAAATAGTCGCAGCCGAAGAGTCGACGGGAGCCGCGGTTGAGATGACGACAATGGTCGAGGTCGAGCATCACTGATGAAGCTGTAACGGCTAATTTTCGAAATAAGATATTAAAGGGAATATTCTAGCAAATATTCTCTGGATTTTGCACTGTTAGAGTTTATTAGAAATATGTCTCATATATATATGGAAAGATGGGCTAATAATGTGAGGCATGTGATATTCATTTGTAAGAACACACTTTGACAAATGATTCTCTCTCTCTCTTACTAAGATACATACATCACATCACCAAGATTCTTGTCTATATTATTCCATACTTTTCACCAGATCCAAGCATAATTTGAACATTCAAGGATTTGTCTGTCATTCATCATTGTCAGAAGGAATAACCACCTAGTTCCTCATTTATTGGGTGAATCATTCCTTCTATTTACTTAAATATCATTTATTATCGTTCGTTTCTATTTAATGCTCGATTATTGCTCACATTACTTGGAATGGTTGTTGCACATCATTATTATATTTTTACCAGATCTGTCCAACGTTAGTCACGCTTTCAGAACTCGCATCTAGAAATATTATTGTTAACTATGTTTAACCTCTTAGTATGTAAGTTTAATTATTTAAGCCAAGGGTTACACTTTTTGGTCAAACAATTTGGCGCCGTCTGTGGGTATTTCCTAGTTAAATATTTAGTTTCTTCTAGATCTATCACTAACGTAAAAGAAAAAAAAAAGAACAAAGAACAAGATCTCCTTTCTTTGTGTGCACAAATCCCGACATGGCAGGTAACAGGGAAGAAAGGACGAGAATACAAAGTGACCTCCCATCCAACCTCATGAATGTCATCAATGAAACCTTTGAAATAGCAGATGGAGACGCAACGTCCAATTCCTCCTCTAGGAGAGATGGGTCATCTCCTCCTCACTGCAGCATCACAAAATCTCTTGGTAAGGGAACTTTCACATCTGTGGCGGGTGGGACACCCCAGCTGTATAAAAGCTCCTTTAGGCATGGCTAACTGGCACATTAGCCAGTGTCCTCCATAAGCCCGCTCGGGACATGGGTAAAGAAAATACAAGAACTTGCGTTATACAACCAGAAGACGAGCAGCACAACCAATTCCCTCCTCCTCAAACGACATGTATTACTCACAATGTCGTTAATAGTGCAGGTGTAGCACACTCGCAGCCATTCTAAAAAGGATGGAGGATATAGAAAATGAGAACAGAGCACTCCGGGATCAAATGAGAGAACACCAAGAAATGGTCGATAAGATATCGGGCACCCCTAAGCTTTTGCCGAAGAGAGATGCCAGCCGATTCGTCGAGCAGCCTTATAGTGATGACGCCACCCCACATTCCATACCAAAAACCTTTAAAATGCTGCCCTACCTCGGGATATATGATGGCACGACCGACCCTAAAGATCATGTGACTCACTACGTCACTTCCGTGAAAGGAAATGACCTAGTCAAAGAACAAGCATCTTCCATTTTGTTGAAAATATTCGGTGAAGCCCTCACAGGAGGAGCGTTAACATGGTATTCGCAACTACCTGTGCATTCAATTGAAACTTTCAAAGAGATGGTCGACAAGTTCGTAATGACCCATACTGGGGCCAAGAAGGTGGAGGCGATAGTAAATGACATATTCTCTATTAATCAGTCTCCGGAGAGGGATTGGGGGACTTCCTCGCCCCGTTCATCCGAGTAAGGATGACCTTGCCGAACATGTCAGAAGGGATGGCGGTCGCATCCTTCCAGAATGGGCTGAGCAGGGATGGTTCAAGGGCGACTAGAAAGCTATTAAGTCGACTGATGAAGTACCCCCCCCCAACCACATGGGATGAAATACACAACGCATATTGTGCTGAGGTCCGAGCAGATGAGGAAGACCTCAATGGACCAACTTATCGACTGACCTCGGTACAGGCCTAACCCAGAAAAGATCAAAGAAATGATACTAGAAAAGACCTCGCAGCTCCGTGACCTTACATGAAACGCATAAACCATATGTCAGAGCGGCTGTTGCGCCCTCCTCCTGCCACAAACAAGGCCCCCTAGATTAAGGACAGGGAGTTACCGGAACGAAAGAGGTATGCCTTTTTTATTATTCGCTCACAAGTTTTGTGTGTCACCTATAGAGATAGTCTATGCTCTGGAAAAGCTCGGACCAAAGGTGAAATGGCTACAAAATATAAGGTTAGATCTGAGTACCAGAAAGTCGGATGCCCTCTGCGAGTTCTACCAAGACGAGGGCACAAAATCGAAGATTGCATCGCCCTAAGGCAGGAGGTCGTAAACATGTTACGACAAGGACACCTCAAAGAGCTGCTGAGCGATCGGGGAAGGACTAACTTTGCGAGAGGACGTGAACAACATCAAGGACCGGAGAAACCGCCCTCACCAACTCGCACCATTCACATGATCATCGGTGGCAGCGATGATGCTTCCATCAACAGCGTGAAGTTCAGCACTACCCACAAGCTCAAACGGTCAATGACCCGCGAACGGTATGACGAACTCGAAGAGAGTAACATCTTCGATAAGTCTGATACCAACGGTTAGGCTTTCCCTCACTATGATACCCTTGTTATTACTTTTCGAATATCGAATACCGATGTGAGACGCATTATGGTAGACGAAGGGAGCGGCACGTCCATTATCCATCCTCAAGTACTTGAACAAATGAAACTCGAAGTTAAGATAGTGTCGCGTTGCATCATGCTAATTAATTTTAACAATGCAGTCGAGTGAACATCTGGTGAAATCACACTCCCCATTCTAGCCGATGGCATCACTCTGGAAACCACGTTCCACATTATGGACCACAACAACAGCATATAATGTCATAATAGGGCAACCATGGATACACACCTTGAGGGCTATCCCTTCCAACTTATATTAGTTCATCAAGTTCCCGACTCCATGGGGAATATTCAGCATACGAGGAGAACAACGCACATCCTGGGAATGCTACCGCATCGCCCTAGATAACACGGTCACTCAACAAATGAAGGACAAAGGAAAAGAGGTATCGCAATCAACAGAGTCGAGGTCGATATGTAATGATAGCGCGAGCGTCATTAGAGACCCTGATATGGTTGAAGCTGCAAGATCGACCATAGAAGACCTCGACCCCATTCAATTAGACCTTAACGACCACAGCTAGAAAGCTTACATCGGTTGTAAATTTCAGGGACCAGGTAAATTCCGTCAATTCTTAACTACTAACGTAGATTTGTTTACTTCTGCCATGCAGATATGTGTCGGGTAGTATACCAAAGGAAATTTCCACACACAAACTGAACGTCGACCCATTCCACCCCCAGTGATATAGGTTAGACGTAAGTTTAACTCCACGTTCAATGACGCAGTACGTGAAGAGTTGGAAAAACTGTTGGAGAATGGCTCCATCAGGGAGTCGAAGTACCCCTAGTGGGTCGCCAACGTGGTCATAGTTAAGAAGAAGAATGGGAAATGGCGGATGTGCGTGGATTTCCCAAATTTAAACAAAGCATGCCCAAAGGATTCGTTCCCATTACCCTACATTGACCAACTCATCGATGCAACAGCCGGGCATGAACTACTGAGCTTCTTGGACGCTTATTCATGTTATAATCAAATCCTCATGGAAGAAGTGGATCAAGAAAAAACCACTTTCATCACTAATCAAGGGACGTACTGCTACAAGGTCATGCCCTTCGGGTTAAAGAACACGGGGGTGACTTACCAAAGGTTGGTAACGAGGATGTTCAAGGACCAACTCGGTAAGACGATGGAAGTCTATATAGACGACATGGTGGCGAAGTCCAAAAGGAATGAAAATCACATCGACCATCTGAGAGAACTTTTCGACATATCAGGCGATAAAGAATTAAGCAAAACACCAAAAAGTATGTGTTTGGCGTGGCCTCACAAAAGTTTCTAGGTTTCCTGGTATCACAGAGGGGGATCGAAATCAATCCTGACCAAATCAAAGCCATCTAGGGGGATACCGGAACACTTGACCACTAAAAAGAAGGTTCAAAGGTTGACTGGCCGGATCGCCTCCCTGTCAAGGTTCATTTCACGATCATCGGATAGATATCACAAATTCTTTGCCGTACTCAAGAAGGATAATGACCTCCAATGGACTTTGGAGTGCGTCCAAGCCCTGAAGGAATTAAAAGCATACTTGTCGCCGCCACCACTACTTTCAAAACCAGAGCCTAGAGAACGTCTCCTCGTGTATCTTGCTGTATCCGAAGTAGCTTTGAGCGCAGTCCTGGTTTGAGAAAATAAAGGTACGTAATCCCCCATCTATTATATTAGCAAAATATTATTCGACGCCGAGATGAGGTATCCTCACCTCGAAAAGCTGGCCCTGGACTTAGCCGTAGCTTCGTAAAAGCTTAGACCGTATTTCTAGTGACACCATGTATCGCTTATCATGAACTCCCCCCCGAGAAGCATTTTTCATAAACCCGAGCTATCGGGAAGGCAAGCCAAATGGGCCATCGAGTTGAGCGAGCATGATATCACGTACTAGCGACAAACAATGATAAAGTCACAAATTGCGTGCCTACTTTAGCGCAAAAGTAATACCTGAAGTTAAGAGAGAAGCCTCTCAAACTCCCCCCCCCCCCAAACACAAGACCTCTAGGTCATATATATCGATGGCGCATCCAACGCATCAGGGGCCGAACTGGGACTCATACTCAAAGTCCCAACAGGCGAAGTAATTCGCCAGTCCATAAAGTGCCCGGATATGACTAACAACGAGGCCGAGTATGAGGCCGTAATCGCAGGTTTGAGACTAACACTCAAGTACGGGGCAAGACGGTTAAAACTATGCTGTTATTCCAACTCGTAGTCAACCAAGGCATAGGGACTTACCAAATCAAAGAACAAAAATTGCAAAAATATCATACTGAAATCTATAAGTTATTGCCCGAGTTTGACGAATGATCTTTGAGGAGGCTTAGAGTTGGTATCAATTTATTAGTTCAGGTGCTATAAGGAAGGATTTTGATTTGAGGTAGCATTTGGGTAGCGAAGGATGAGGAAGGACTTGGTGGGAGGTGTCTCGCAGTGGTTGAATTGCTAGCAGGTCAAGTATGAAAAGCAGAGGTCGAGATGTTTCTTAAAGGAGACGGTTTAACCGAAGTGGGAGTGGCAGAGTAGCATATGGATTTTGTGGTAGGATAGCCACATGCCTTGAGAAAATTTTAGAGCGATTTGGGAATCGTGGTGGACAGTGACTAGGTCCACGGATTCTACTTGGGATATTGGCTATTGTGCTAAGGAAGGTTGAATATGACAGAATTGAGTTTGCTTGGAATGAAGAGGGTGTAAAATTTTGATTTTTGTTATGGGATATGACGTGACTTCGAGTTTGGAAATGTATTGTCAGACTTTCAGTTGATGTCAATGGGAAATGAACAGACTTTTACAGCTGGTGGATGAGCATGGGCTCAGGAGGGTTTACTGATTTTGTTGTAGTTGTACCCAATGCAGGGTTGTTGGAAGATGTCGGTATGGAATTCCATGGGTGGGCTATCTCATATGAGCAAGTTAGCAGTTGCATGATTTTGATAAGGTTTCTATGAGGAGTTCTACTTACTACCCAGTAGAAGGTCAAATATGCGATTGTGGCTGATAATTCGGAATGTTCATGAGAATTTTAACAAGATATTACAAGAAATGTGGCTGGTTAACGGTGCGCGATCATGGTAATTGAGAAGGAGGAATCTTTGTAGGCTCTAGATTTATGTGATTGTAGCTTAAAGCTAAGTGAGGGAGCCCATCACCTACGATTGGATGGCATTGTTATCTGCTTATGCGGTTTCTAGTTATCGATGTATTGGTGGATTAATTATGACTAAGAAAAGAAAACATTAGGGGTAATTCGAGCAAAGAACTTTATTAATGTGTGTTATATTTCGCCTTATCAATTCATGTGCAGGTTTTAGGAAGACTTAGAGTTTATGCTTCTTGTGGATGTGATGTGCAAGGAAAAGAATTCATCTGATTGCTTCTTTAGAAGTGTTCATATGTTAACAGAACGTTGGAGTTTGATTATACTCAGGACCAGGTCAGAGTGTGTGACTCCCAATAATGGTTCTAATGGGTTCAAGGATGTAAGCGCGATGTCTAAGGATTTTGGGTCCGTTGTGTGGTTAAGGATCGAGTTTTTGCAGTGGGTATTAAGACAAAATGATCTCGTGATTTTGGTCACTCGGGATGAGTGTTGATCGAGTTTTGTTATGTTTTTGAATGGAGCTATTATTATTTCTAAGGCAGTTCAAGATTAAATTGGAGGAAGTTGGGTCGATGGTAATGGTTTGAATCAACATGCTTGTGACAATGATCAGATCCTTTGGCGCGTTAGGTTATACAGGTGGTTGGTGGTTGTATGCGCGGGCTTGACATCCACCATAATTTGATTGATTTGGGAGGTATTTGATTCTAATGGCCTTGTTATGTGTAAATCGATCCCTGAAGAGTTATGACGGTTTAGACCACGACTCGAGGTTGTTATTTTTTGTGGTTATGGGAATTCAGTTGCGTGTTGCAATGGTTCTTCTGAAATGAGTTGAGTGAAAGGGATTCTAGCCAATGAGGTGTTTATTCTACTAGTAGTTTAGGGGTTATGATTAATTCTTATACTCTCGCGTAGTGGCGCGATAAGTGTAGTGAGTGACATATGAATTGGAAGATGAGGATCAAGGTTGCGGTTCGGTGTTGACGAGAATGTCACGAGCTCGGATGAGCAGGGAAGAATTCAAATGTTCTGAGTAAGCTGGCATTTTCTTTAGTGTCACCTGAGAACAGTGTCCTGTGTTAGAGGCTTTGTGTATTAATTTGCGGACTCTTGGTTGGCTTTAGAGAATTAGTACGGTTGGTGGTGTGGAGGTGCAGACTTTTTTACCTGGTGCAGAAGGTCGTGGGAGCGTATCCCTTGGGAAAATTGTATATGTGTGACATATTAGTCACTTGATTGTTAAATTGAAACCAAGCATGGAGATTATGGTACTGTCATTAATGTGAGAGTTTATGCCTAGAAGGCACTCTATTCCTTTGGTTGTGAACTGTGGGAGTTTGTTCCGGATTGGGACGACTGCTCGTGTATGTCATGAATATGACTATTGTGGATCATTGAAAGGTTGTTAGCCCAGTATAGGATAATCAAAATTGGCTTGGGGTCCGTGGGTGGGTCTAATGTGAATGTGTGCTCTACATCAGGTCGGATGTGTTCGTTCGGCATAGCATTGCTTGCAGATGAGTCTTCAGGCATTGGATGTTATTCTCGTCGTCAGCTATTCTATGTAATACTCTATTGCGCCATGTGGGTTATGAGACATCTTGATTATTCGCACATGTGTTGTGATATCGTGTAGCTGGTGGTGTTATATGAGCAGGATGGCTCTCGAGATGCAGGTCATTTATCGCACCTTAGTTGTGCTTGGGTTTTGTAGCGTATGGCTCTATCCGTCTCCCCAGGGTTGTATTTTTGCACTTGGCGCGCTTGTGGTCGATATTCGGGTATTTCATTGGAACAAGCATTATTGCTCGATGGGAACTTCCTTATTTATTGTTATGTGTGGATTGGGTGGCATGCCGCCACGAGTATGTTGTTTAGATTGGGTTGGATGCCGCAATGGTATCATGTTTGGATCAGGTTGCACGCCGCAACGATGCAATGCTTGGATCGGGTTGTACACCGCAACAGTGAGATGTTAAGTACGGTTCCCTATACTTATTTCTGTGTATTTTGTTTCTCATTCTCTGAGAAAGGTTCATAGCATCTTTTCGGTTGTTTTATTCGTTACGTGGGCTGGGTAGTTCTTTTCCATAGTTCGTTCTTCCTTATGTGTCATATTCGAGTTGTAGATCGTTAGCACTTCGATGGCGCTGTATGAGATTTTAGACAGTGTGTGAGGTGGCTTATTGCCCGAGCAGCTTGTACTGGGTGAGACGAGGTTATTGGACCTGAGGTCATTGCGATCAGATTTATGTAGGGTATATTAGAGATAAAATATCATTATTCAATTCAAAATGAGGTAATGATTCTTGTTAGGTGGAGGGACCCCCATGATTTATTTATTTGGCAGGTGGTAATGAGTTTCTACGCATCTCTTTCGTCGTGACAGCATTGCGAGAGTTGGAACAGGTCTTATATATGTCATGAGGTGTATTACGGGCATCGAATTCGTGGAATTTCAGCTATTGTGGTCGGAGGATGTTATTATGGGCAGACGACTTATATGGTGCATGGTGTGATTTCAGCATAGGTGCATGATCAGATTTTGGTATAGTGTGTAGGGATTGATGCGGTGTTCGTATGTTAGAATTGGGTCTCGTGGAGAATTTCGGATATTGGGATTTGGTTCTAAGGCTTGTTATCTAAGGTTATAAAGAGGATCTTCGGTGTAGATCGAGCTAATGTGCTCACATGGGTTGTGGTGGCATGGGCAGGTGCACGACATGTTACACAGTGATTTTGTACAACTCCGGAATGGTCCTTGGCACGTTCAAGGACGAACGTATGTTTAAGTGTGGGAGAATGTAATGACTCGACCGGTCATTTTGAGCTCTAGTGCGTCTCTCGGTGGTTTGAGGCCTTGAGTATGTTCACTTCATGTTTTATGACTTGTACGCGTAGTCGAATCGAATTTCGGGAAGTTCAGAGTTGATTCAGATGGAAAATTCTAATTTCGGAAGCTTTAAGTTGGGATAATTAACTAAGGTTTGAATTTTGAGTAAACGACCTTGAAATTAGGATTTAAAGGTTACAATAGGTTCGTATGATGATTTCGGATTTGGGCGTGTTTTCGGTTGAGTATCGGGTGGTCCGGGAGCATTTCAGCGCTTATTATGGAAAGTTGGCATTTTGAAGGTTTTAGAATTTCATAAGTTTGGTTTGAAATAAATTTTGATGTAATCGATGTCCGTTTGAGGTTCCGATCCTTGGAATAGGTTTGTATCCGGATTTGTGACTTGCACGCAAAGTTTGGCGTCATTTAGAAATGTTTAAGTATGAAGCAGACGCGTTCGTCAAAGTTTGAATGTTTGAAAGTTTAAAGAAGGTTTCGATCGTCGATTCATGGTTTTGATATTATTTGGTATGATTTGACTCCTCGAGTAGGTTCGTGTTATGTTATGGGACTGGTTTGTGTGATTGGACGGGGTCCCAAGGGCCTCGGGTGTGTTTTAGATGTGTTTGGATGGTATCGCACTCTTATTTGATGTTTCGTCGTCATTTCATTGGGCATAAAGGGAACTATATTGATCAAACAACCTTTGATTTGTAATTAGATTAAACCATTAGATTCATTTTGTAATTACGGATCCACAGCAACAAGAATCGTCGAATTTCTATCTCGCATGAGAAAGTTATGCACATTTTCGTGTCGGACAAAATTGTTGGTTTCTGGTGCGAAGCTTTGTTCTTCGCGAAAGCGAAGAATGATTTCTTGGTTGACTGGTCAACGTGAAATATTTCTCTTCCCAAACGCGAAGGTCTCCCGCGAAGGCGATGAAGAAAAATCATCTGGACAGTGTTTTAAACTGAGAATTTTAGTATTTTAGGCATATCTTGAGTTTTAGAGCTTTGTTTGAGGTGATTTTCGTGGTGTTGTTATCTTCTAAACAAGGGGCTAAATATATGACCTTTATTTTGATGTTTATCCATTATTATTTTCGTTGGTTATTATTTATATCCGTGTTTGGATTGTAAAAATTAGGATTTTGAGCCCCAAAGTTGAGAAATGGTAAATCCTTGATTTGAGGGTCGATTCATGGACGAAATGGGATGATTTTATGGATATATACCATATGAGTTATGGGTAATATTTATTATCAATAATTTGGAATCCGATCACATGGGCTGAGGGTTGACTTTATTGACTTTTCGAGCGGAGTTGGGAATTGTTATAAATAAATTAATTAGGATGTTGGAGCATATTTTTATTGGTTTTTCATGATTGTTTTACTAGTCCGGATCGGTGGGCTTTTGGCTCGAGGTGTTAGAGAGGCGTTGGAGCCGGTTATGGAACTTCGGAGCGAGATAAGTATCTTGTCTAACCTTGTGAGGGAAAAATTACCCCGTAGGTGTTATACTCTTATGTGCTACATGTTGTGGGAGCTACACACCTATAAGGTGACGAGTGTCCATGCGTATGCTAGAATTCCTAATTATGTCCGGGTAGACTTAGGTCCACGTCATGCTATAATTATACTATTTGAGTTATCTTTGCTCGTTTCAATTCCTTTATTTCGCGTTACGACTTGAGACTAGACTTTTATAGGGTGATAGACTCACTATTGTAGAGATGTGATGCGCTACTTGATAATCAGAATAATTTGTGCTTCCCATATGAATTTCTCCTGCATTGTGCGTATTCATCGCAAGGTTTTCCTTAAAATTCATAACTCCCACGTTTATTCCTAAGTGGGGTCAGGGATCCGTTAAAGCTTCTTATTCTAATGGGATCGGGTCGTTCGCCTCGGCAGGATTATGTACCATACTCTTATGGGAGCGGGCCATTTGCCTCGACAGTATAATAGATGCATCTATAGTTCGTGTTGTTCGACCCTCGACAATGCACATATTATGATAGGATTGGGTCGTTCACCGTGACATTTCTATAAAACACTCTTATATACGGGGATGTTCGCCTCGGCAACGTCGTGCATAATATTTGATATGAAATTAGCGTATCTGTGTTTTTTCTTTCTTGATTTGAGTTGTGACAACCTATCTGGTGAGGTCCATTTTATATATACTCCGGTTGATAAGGTAACTGCTAATTGAGAGCTTGAGTTTACCGTTCAGAGGAGGATTGTACCTCGTATTTATATTGGTTTATACCATTTATTTACTCTTTCTCATACTTGTTTACTTCTTACTATACATGATTTATTGGACCACTAGTAAGTGTGGATGTCGACCCCTCATCACTACTTATCCGGGGCTAGGCTAGATACTTACTGGGTACGCGTTGATTACGTACTCATACTACACTTCTGCACTTATTGTGCAGGTTTACATTTCTGGTGGTCTCTTGGGCGCAGAGGCGCAGCTATTGCATGGACTTTACGGTAAGTTACATTCTATATTACGATCCGCAGCATACAGAGTCTCTATCAGCATTATTTATATTCTCTTGTCTAACTTGTATTCCATACACATGTTGTATTTTATTGTATTTCCTAGTTGATGCTCATGCACTTGTGATATCGGGTTTTGGGGGTTCCTACTGGATGTTTAGTATGGTAGTTCACGTAATTATTATCATTTCACCATGGAATCTTCATTTTATACTATTTAATTAATGGGAATTATGATTTCAAGTAATAAGAATGAGAAATTAAGTTGATCAATCACCGTTGGTTTGCCTGACGGCGGCGTTAGGCGCCATCACGACCTATAGTGGATATTGGGTCGTGACATCGACGAACTTGAGGAACGAAGAGACATGGCCTACATAAGGATGATCGCTCAAAAACAACAAGCATAACACTATTATATCAAGAGGGCAAAGGTGAGGCCGCTCAAAGTCAGGGTCTACGTGCTTAAAGCTAAAACACAAGCGAGCAAAGACCCACGGGAAGGCAAACTAGGAACAAGTTGGGACGGCCCGTATAAAATCACGGCAAAAGCGAACAAAGGGTTATTCCAACTGGAAACAATGGAAGGAAAAATACTACCAAACAACTGGAATATTATCCACCTCAAGTACTTCAACTTTTAAGAGATAAAGCGTCCCCCAAGTTGTACTCTTTTTTCCCTCACTTGAGTTTTGTCCCAATTGGGTTTTCACAAGAAGGTTTTTAACGAGGTGGTGAAGGGAACACTTCAACGCAAAGTACACAAAGATGGGTTCAGGATGGCTAGTTCATTGCTCGACCTCTCAAGCACTCTCTAGGTCAACCCATGAAGGGACTAGATAGACGGGGACTGGGACTGGAATGCCAGCCGACACCCAACAATTTGTAAATTTATCCGAATGTATGACCCAAAGAAACAATGCTTAAAGTTTACGGTTTCAACAAAATTTGCACTTATCGGAACACCTATCGGCCCTCATCCATACATAAAATTAGGTTATGTTCGACTGACGCTTAATGTCCCTCGGTCATAATTCAACTTAGGTTATGTTCGACCTTGCTCGAACTAACACCTACCGGCTCTCGGCCATAATTACATTTACGTTGTGTTAGACCTTGTTGAACTAACGCCTACTGGCCCTCGACCATAATTATATTTAGGTTATGTTCGACATTGGTCGAACTAACACCTACCGGCCCTCGACCATAATTAAATTTAGGTTATGTTCAACCTTGTTCGAACCAACACCAACCGGCCCTCGGCCATAATTAAAAACCTTGTTAGAACAAACACCCACCAACATCTAGCCATTATTCTCCATTAAGTGATCACGATAAGAAAATCAAGACTACTAAGCGACAGAAATTAAAAAACATACGAATGCAAAAACGAATCGCACGAAAAGAATCAGATACAAATAACGAAGTTGGCATTTCATACTTGCAATATTTTTTACAAAGGCTAATGAAGATGCCACACTCTACACGTAAAATATACAAAAATCAAAAGATAAAACTACTGGCTACCACCATCATGGCCCTCGACATCCCCGCTGACCTGGTCCTCAACAGCGTCACCCCTTTGACCTTCAACAATCTCATAATCACTGTCTTCGCCCTCAGGATATGCAGAGTCATACCAAGCATTCTTCTCAATCCGGTCTACACCTTCTTCCCCCTCGTCCTCGCCTACCTCTAGCATAGCAAGGTCATACCCGCAAGCAACTCGAGTTTCGCGAGCCTTAACAAGAGAATCTTTGAGGGTGGCCTCAGAAATAGATCCCGCCGTATGCAAATCCTGAAACACTTCTAACTGGGCCTCGGCATAAATCCACTCCTCGTACAACTCTCAAGGAGCATTAGGAAAATCTGAAGTATGAGAAGAGGATGGTTGCGCCAGTAATCGGGCTTTCTCGGCCTCAAGAGCAGCAACTCGATTGTAGAGGCCAGAGGTCTGTTTCTCCAACTTTCCAATCATTTCATCAAGCCTCTCTTCTTTAAGCCTTCCCGTTTTCAAGTCATTCTCTCGCTCAGAACGGAGAGTCCGGATCCCTACCTCAAGAGCCTCCGCCTTCCTCAAAGCCTCCGAATGCTCGAACTCTGCCTTCTCAAGATCCTCTGCCTTCTTGGTGACCTCGCCAGTTAGAGAATCCGCTCTGAATTGACACTCCTCAAGATGGGCATACAAGGAAACCACCTGATCGTGGTGATCGCTGGAGTGGACTTCGACCTCTTTGCTGCCTTCGAGATCTTCCTCCTTACCTCTCAACGTCACTTCAAGGACACTACACTTCTCGATGACCCTCACCAGCTTGTTATCCTTCTCCTTCAACTCATCACGAAGGGCCCGCAAGTTACCGCCCTCGCCAAAATGCATGTGAATATCCCGGTACTTGCCGCGGTACTCAAAGTACTTGCGCTCCAACTTCTCAAATATTTTCTTGCGCCTCTCCTCCCTTCGAGCACTCTCAATCTCCAAGATCATGCTCTGCGCTCATAAGGAAAAGAAGGAAAGCAAAAGTGAGAATGTCTCCGCTTATAAGGGCAAAACACTATAACACAAAAACAATACTACATTAAGAAAAACGAAGCCCTAAAATACTCACCCTGAGGGAAAGGCCAGCTATACTCCTCGACAGATTGACATTGTCCAGTTCTCTAAGGGTTTCATCTTCTACATTGGAGAAAAGAGGACCGAGGGAAGGGAGTACGTTCTCTGTATGTTTTAACAGATCGCGATCTATGGGGATCGCAATGGTCCTCGTAGACCCCTTCAACCTCACCTCGAGTTGGGTAAAGCCTTCCTTCATCATCCTAAGGTCAGTAACATCAACGTCTGAACCTGTCTCATAGGTATCTTCGGGAACGCCTTTGCCTCTCCCATTAGCCGGCAAAGAAGTATGATCGGTTAGCTGCGAAGTTGACGGACCCTCTTGCCGCTGAGGATCAGAAACTCCGGCGGCCGACCCTTCGGCCTCCATCATCATAGAGGGGAGAGACATACCTTCGTCAGCCTCTGCATGTTTTGGAACCTCAGACGCCAGTCCGACAACGTCCTCAAGGACAGTGGTCGCCATTGATGGTAGGCTACAATTACATGTTTTAGTTGCTTATCACACTCTAATTTACTACACTTTAATTGAGTTGAGGTTTAATCGCCAGTGTTTTGCACTAATTCAATATTTTATGCCTTGTAAGAGTGATTCCGAGCTATGTAGCTGTTATGGGATGAATTCATGTTATTTTGGAGCTTTGAAGTTTGAGTAAAATCCCAAGGATTAAGTTGGAATTGAGTTCAGGGATCAACGGACATTAGTGCACTTAATGATAGAAACGGAGAATCGAGAATTACGTCACCCAGGTGCGCGACCGCGCACTGGGGACGCATGTGAGGCAGAACACTCCCAAGTGTGTGGCCGTGCAAGTCCTATTCCGGAAAGAGTCCTATTTTGCGTAGGAGAAGGTGTGTACGTTTCGGCCCTACCCTACTTGGTATATATACATGGAAAATGGTATTTTTGGGACTTTTGACACATCTAAGACCTAAGGAGGCTAAGGAGAAGTGGGAGAAGCAAGAGCACAAGGATTTTATCTTTCAATCCTCACTCAAGACAACGGTTTTGATTGTTTAATGCTTTCCTTTAACTTAAACTTATTTGTGATGAATTTCTCCATATCTATGGAGTAATTCTTCTTTATGGATTGATGGATTTGGTATTTTGAGAATTGTTTGTTAATATTAACTTTAGTTTATATGTATTGAATTATTTTGGGTGTTTTAATTGTTGCATATATATTCACATGTTTATATAATCGGAAAAGGCATAACTTGTGATGTTTTTGCATTATCTTGTTAGTTCAATTCATTGATTCTTCTTTGTAATCGAAAGAGGCTAGTTAAATTATTATTTAGACCTAGTTACGAGAATAATCGAAAGAGGTTCTCTTACAAACCAATCCACTACGAATATTTGCATATCTTCACCGAGCTTAACTTAGTTCATATTGTAAGGTTGAGACTTAATCGAGAGAGGACTTCTACTGAAAATTTGAACTAATAATAGAGTGAATTCGAGAGACTCACTTGAACCTTAGAAGTGAATTAAATAGAGTTAAATCCTAGACAAGTATCTTATACCTATCCAATCAACCCCTATTTTCTCCCATTGATATCTTCTTTAATTATTTTTGTTGCAATTGTTACATTCTTAGTTAACTTTAGTTTTAAATCACATAAATCTCAATTGTTGATCATCTTGGATAGCAATCAAGCTATCAACTACGAAAATAATGTTTAACTCCAATACTTTTGGATACGATATTATATTATATTATATTCGACTAGCGAGCATATTTAAGTGTGTGTTTCAAGCTCGTTAACTCATGAAGAGTAAAGTCATCCATCACAGAGTCCACGGCGCGAGTAGATAAGTTTGCATTTCCTGTAGATTTCATAGTGGTGAAGATGGAAGAGAATAAAGAGGTCCCCCTTATCTTAGGAAGACCATTCTTAGCAACAGACAAAGCAATATTAGACATACATGATAGAAAACTCATGCTTAGAGTGGGTAAAAAGACGGTGACTTTCGAGATGAATGTGGAGATGGGGGTGAGAAAGGAGAAGCCAGTTGCAAGTGTAGAGTGAAGAGTGAAAAGCTCGAAAGAGAAGGTCCCAGTGATTGAGAAAGAAAAGTGTGTGGTGTATCCCAAGTAGGATGAGAAGAAGTTGTCCGCATGGATGTGTGCACTAGTTCGGGCGAGAATGATGGAGCCTGACTTCGACTCAGACCTCAACTAGACATTCAGGGAAGTTTCCTCTACCTTGTGCTTTTTAATTGTGTGTCATGGGGATATGCCACAACTTAAAGTGTAGGGTGGGGAATATTTGTATGTTGTATGTATAGTAGTCTTAGTTTGTTTGTTTGTTTTAGTACTTTGATAAAAGAAAGAAAAATGAATTTTTTTTGCTTTTTCCCAACGATGGATATCATATCGATAGGTTTCTTGAGGGATTAAATTTGAAAGAAAAAGACAAAAAGATTTTATGTTGTTAGGTAGTGTATTAATTCCCCCTTGATTTTTCTTTGTGTCACGGTTCTTTTCCAAGGGTTTTGTTTGAACCGGGTGTAGTTAGTTTTTGTTTTGTAGAATAGTAGGAAACCTTGTGCTATGGTTGGAATTAAAAACAATGTCTATTGACTTGATTGTACCTTGAGAATAGTAAGTGCTTTAATTCTGACGCTTAGGCTCAGTTTTTGACTATTGCATAAGTACCTTAATTTGTATAAGTTTGACCTTGCTTAGCTGCTTTGACTAGAGTGTCTTGATGAGTCCGATCTTGAGTGAGCTAGGTGCCAGGTGTGTGTGAGGTTTTGTGTTATTCTGTGTACTACATTTGATGTCTAGAACTTGCCCCTTGTGTGCAAAGAGAAATAGTAGTTTTATTCAGTAATGGAAAGGATATACGCATTTGTTTATTGAGCCAATGATATGCGTTTATCCACCAAATTGTTATATATCTTAGTTAACCCCGTTGATCCTGTAATCCTATTTCTTTGGCACCCACATTATAAGCCTTACCCTTTTATTTGAATTGACCATCTATTTGAACCATTTACCTCTCGTGAGCACTTGAATTTGTATGAACTTTGTAAAAATAGAAGTGTGGGGTGATTGGGTTGGTTTTTGAGTGGAACTAGTGAAATAAGGAGAAAGGTGCACTGTTTTGAAAAAAACATAAGAGCCACTTAAATTGAAAAAGAAAAAAAAATATAGTTGTATTGTTGTGAAAAATATTCTTTGATAGTGGCAACTCTTGATGTAATAGTGCTTAAAGAAGTTGGGAGCTAATGTATATTGATGTGAAGGTAAGGGTTATGGTTGACATAAGTGTGATATTTTGAATGAAATGTATGTATTAAAGTGCTTAGGGAGGTGTAGTCACTCTTATATCTAAATGTATCCTACCCGTCACGCAGCTTACATTACAACCAATTAAAGTCCTACTTGATCCTTGACTGAATGAGCTCGAACTAGTGGAGTAATACACTACGGGAAAGACTATGGTTAATCTTTTGTGGCATATGAATGTTTTTCCGAGAGTGAGTGAATTCTTTCTACTTTGAAGTTCCTAATTGTTCTTAAATTTGATTGTGTGCGGAACTACTCTCTTTTGTTATGAGGGCACATGATTCATGAAGGAAAGGTAATGTCGTTGACCTCTGTGTTAGGGTAAGTGAGCGGGTTATAAATAATTCATGGTGCTTTTAAGTCAAATCTTGAGGCTAGGACGTTACACTATTATGCTTAATCTATTTTAAATATTCTTGGTATGATGAGTTATGAGAGTTGTGTAATGAGGTCGTGTCTATATAAAGTGTAGTTTTATTGCTCAAGGACGAGCAATAGTTTAAGTGTGGGGTGTTGATGGTAGGCTATAATTGTGTGTTTTAGTTGCTTATCGCACTCTAATTTACTATGCTTTAATTGAGTTGATCTTTAATCGCTAGTGCTTTGCACTAATTCTAGTTTTTATGCCTTGTAGGAGTGATTCCAAGCTATGTAGATGTTATAGGGTGAATTCACGCTATTTTGGAGCTTTCAAGCCTCAGTAAAAGCCCAAGGATTAAGTTGGAATCGAGTTCGGGGATCAACGGATGCTAGTGCACTTAATGATAGAAACGGAGAATCGGGCAGAACATCACCCAGGTGTGCGACCGCGCACTGGGCGTGCATGTGAGGCAGGACACTCCCAGGTGCGCGGTTGCGCACGTCCTATTCCGAAAAGAGTCCTATTTCGCGTAGAAGAAGGTGTGTACATGTGGGACCGACCGTACTTGGTATATATACAAGGAAAAACGGTATTTTTGGGACTTTTGACACATCTAATACCTAAGGAGGCCAAGGAGAAGTGGGAGAAGTAAGAGCACATGGATTTCATCCTTCAATCCTCACTCAAGACAAGGGTTTGGATTGTTTTACGCTTTCCTTTATTTTAAACTTATTTGTGATGAATATCTCCATATCTATGGAGTAATTCTTCTTTAGGGATTGATGGATTTGGTATTTTGAGAATTATTTATGGATATTAACTCTAGTTTTTATGTATTGAATCGTTTTGGGTATTTTAATTGTAGCATATATATTCACATGTTTATGTAATAGGAAGAGGCATAACTTGTGATTTTCTTGCATTATCTTGTTGGTTGAATTCATTGATTCTTCTTAGTAATCGAAAGAGTCTAGTTGAATTATTGTTTAGACCTAGTTAGCAGAATATATCGAAAGAGATTCTTTTACAAACCAATCCACTACGAATTGTTGCATATCTTCACCGAGCTTAACTTAGTTCATATTGTGAGATAAAGACTTAATCGAGAGAGGAGTTCTACTGAACATTCGAACTAATAATAGAGTGAATTCGAAAGACTCACTTGAATCTTAGATGTGAATTAACTAGAGTTAAATCCCAGAAAAGTATCTTGCACCTATCCAATCAACCCCTATTTTCTCCCATTGATATCTTCTTTGCTTACTTTTGTTGCAATTGTCATTAGCCAATATTTTAAATTCTTAGTTAATTTTAGTTTTAAATCACATAAATATCAATTGTTGATCATCTTGGATAGCAATCAAGCTATCAACTACGAAAATAATGTTTAACTCCAATCCCTTTGGATATGATATTATATTATACTATATTTGACTAGCGAGCATATTTAAGTGTATGTTTCGAGCTCATCAACTCATGAAGAGTAAAGTCATCCATCACAGAGTCCACGGCACGGGCAACCCCATCGCCAATAACCACGGATCTCCTCTTGCGGGGCATCAGGTCTCCGTCACCTGGAAGCGACTCCTTCTCTTCGTCCACAAGACGGTACAAAGAGGAAGCCGAAGGTTCCGCTGTCGAAGTATCCGCAGTTAAAAGAGGAATTGAATCTATATTGAAAGGGGCAGATCGAGGAGTGCGCATAATCAGCCGCGGTCATAAAAGGGGCAGAAGTCTACGAGACACCAGCTTTCCTCTTACGGTTAGCCTTGTCATCCATCTTCACCACCAGGCACTTGCCCCCTCAGTGGCAAACGTTTAACATCGTCCCTCTATAGAAACTAGAGGCGAAGAGATGTATCACATACCGAAGTGTGATCTCAACCCCGGCCAATTACGCAAACTTAGTAAGCATCCGTATGAGCTTATAGATATATGGTGCGAGCGGAGCCAGGCAAACCCCATAGAAACGACAAAACTCCTACGCCAGTGGAAGAAGGGGAAGTGTGTAGCCAAAATGAAAGGGGTAAGCATAGAACGTAAAATACCTAGGGCGGTGGACTTGTACCACATCCCGCCCGGCAGGGACCAACTTGATGTGAGCGGGAATGCCGAATTTAGCTCTAAGCTCTAATAAATTAGCCTCCTTCATCGCCGACTCGGAGATTTCGGGCTCAGCTTCAGGCGCCTTTGTAAAATCAGACCTGACTTTCTCACCACGAGGAACTATCTCCTCCACCGTAAAGAAATTCGCATCCTCAACGGCAACGGAGATGCCCTCCGCGTGAGGAGGCAAAACCATCACTAAAGGAACCGGGTAATTTTCCTTTCTGGGACCACAAGATGCGTTAGACATAGTTCTAACAAAAGAGATGGTATTCAAAGTAACAGGGAGTTAAAAACAGCAGGGATCGCTAGGGCAGGGAAAGAAGATTCACAACAATGGAATAAGAAGAAGAAGGCACAAGGTTTCGATATGGGAAATCTGTAAAACTTGAGTGTGTCTTCACATCCCTATTTATAAGAGCCCATGCATCGAAACCGAGAAATTAGTTCATCATTACTTAGCACCACTATCGAAGCAATATATCCAACCAGTAGACGCACGCGAAACGATGCAACGCATGGGGAAATGCACCATAATGACGTATGATGTCATGACATCACTTTGATTCAGGAACAACGTAACCCCAAACGTTGCGGCTCATGAAAGGCCACGTTGCCAGCTCGTCCCAAACATCGCGACCCGACCCACTCGTCCAACCATCTCGAGCATGACAAATAGAATCCGCTCATCTAGCCCACCTGAGGCCGGGCTCAATAAGCGGGGGGACTAACTGTATGGGTCGAAATATGCCTGATAGTATTCGAAATAAGATTACCCAGAAGGAGGGAGTCTCGAGTCGTCATTAGCCGAGGTGGACCAGGAAGCAGAAATACTCGCAGCTGAAGAGCCGACGGGAGCCGTGGTTGAGATGGCGACAATGGTCGAGGTCGAGCATCACTGATGAAGGTGTAACAACTAGTTTTCGAAATAAGATATTAAAGGGAATATTCTAGCGAATATTCTCTGCAGTTTGTACTGTTAGGGTTTGTTAGAAATGTCTCATATATATGGGAAGAGGGGCCAATAATGTGCGGCATGTGATATTCATTTGTAAGAACACACTTTGACAAATGATCTCTCTCTCTCTCTCTCTCTTACTAAGATACAAACATCACCTTTTCACCAAGATTCTTGTCTAAATTATTCCATACTTTCTACTAGATCCGAGGATAATTTGAACATTCAAGGATTTATCTGTCATTCATCATTGTCAGGAGGAATAACCACCTAGTTCCTCCTTTATATACTTGAATCATTCCTTCTATTTACTTAAATGTCATTTATTATTGTTCGTTACTATTTAATGCTCGATTACTGCTCACATTACTTGGAATGATTATTGCACACCATTATTATATTTCCACCAGATTTGTCCAATGTTAGTCATGCTTTCGGAACTCGCATCTAGAAATATTATTGTTAACTAGGTTTAAGCCCTTAGTATGTAAATTTAATTATTTGAGCCGAGGGTTACACTTTTTGGTCAAACACCAATATCATTGAGCCGCCCCCGTAAATTCTCAATATTTAAAAGCCACCTCAAAATGTTGAACCAAATTGACAGCAAAAAGAGAAGTACAAAGACCAAGTTCAATCAAGCCAAAGTCCAAAAATGTCGTGGGAGCGGCCAGCGAAGACGAAAGGGGGACAGATGCATGAGAAGCTGGAATGGCCGTTGCAAAGGAAGAGACACCAAAACAGCTGACTGAAGAAACAATTGGTGGACTCTTTTAAAGGAACCAACAGAGGGTTGAACGCCAGCAGTGAAACTCGGGCTGAGATTGGTGAGTTGATCACTCAGCTTGAGTCGAACATTGACTCTGCTCAATGGCAAATGGATTCTTGCGTAACAATTCAGCTAAACGTTAGTATTTGCTTAATCTATCTTTTCTTCCTTCATTGGGTTGCTTTTTACATTGGTTGAAGTTTTCTTTATTTATTGATAATTCGTAATTGAGTGGTAATCAGAGGTAATGAAATTATACGTACGTGTTACTAATAGTCTGAAGTACTTACGTGTTATCTCTATTTTTATAAACTTCGCTTAATTATAAATTGAGAGAAATAAAAAGAAGTTAAACAGGGGAACTTCATAATTTGGGAAAAACGTTTCCGTTACCGGGAATCGAACCCGGGTCTCCTGGGTGAAAGCCAGATATCCTAACCGCTGGACGATAACGGAACTTGTTATTTCTCTTGTCTTCAGTTTTATTTGTCTAAGTACAGGGTTGTTTAGCAATTTACAAATTAGGCTGAGGAGTTTTTTATTTACTGGTATTACAATTTATGTTCCATGTAAGCACAGAGAGCACCACTTCCTGTTTATGGAATTAAGAGGAGCTTATCTCCAGTTCGCTTGTGCTCATTGACGTTGATTTATGTGTGAAGTATCTTGACGTTTTCTTGGGTTTTTAATTAGATGTAACACTACACTAGGTAAAATTCACAAAATATTCGCTTTTTAGCCCTTGTAATGGAAAAGTATCCATTGTCCAAGAGTTCAAATTTTACAAGTGAACCTTCAGAATAATGTCTTGGAGTTTCATATGTGAAATTCGCAACTCCAAGACAGTGACTATTTTCAAAAACAGGATCGAAAAGTGGCCAATTGGCGCAATTTCTACCATTACACTCTACATTATTGCCACGAGCACTTAATTTCTTTAGTGATATTGCAGGTATACTTCTTTTGCTGGATTGTTCCCTTTGTTGTCAGTGGGCACAACATTGTCTCTAGTTCAAGTCGAGGAAATTTCCCAGATAATTGACACTAAAACCTACACTGTCCAAAATGAGATCGCTTTCAATATAGATTCAATATAGAAAGCGTGTGCTAAATGAGATCGCATTCCCACACCTCCTTGACTATCTCAGAGCCAATTATCTTTGTTTGGAGAAGGCAGCCACATGAACAACTATTGACACCGCTTATCACAAAATACATTTCATTGATAGTACTGAAAAAACATATTTATACCGTGTGTGCATATAATTTAAATCCATTTTTATAATATAATTAGGACTTTTTACCTCCTGCACTACTAAACAGAAGTGATACAGATCGTACCAACTGCGAAAAAAACTAACGAAAAAGAATAATTTGTTGGCTCCTGGAATTGTAATTAATGTGTGAGGTATCTAATTAAGTGTGTATACGGTCGAAATAGATTCCGGCCTTCGTACGTCTGATCGAGTTCGAAAGATAAGCGATTGAAGTGAGACTTCGAGATGGGATACGAAGATGGTACAAACAAGCTTCGAACCCAAGGGGCCGATCAATGCCGAGTTCGGTATCATTATCAAGCTCGAACCCAAATCAAACTATGAGGCAAAGTAAAGCTATCAAGCTTATGGTCCAGAGACCGACCAACATTGGCTCCGAATCAATTCAAGGGTCCGAGTCAGAATCGAGCTTAAGCCAAGATCGAGAGCTCGAGTCTGGATCGAGATCAAGCCAAGATCGAGAGCTCGAGTCAAGATCGAGCTCAAGCCAAGATTGAGAGCTCGGGCCAAGATCGAGCTCACAGACAAAAGCCGCTGCAGCCCCACTAGAGGAAAGAATCTTGGCAGAAATTATGGAAAAGCTGATCTATCATGGACTTCCCACTGAGTATTTTTAATTATATTTAAAGTAAGATCCCTCTACTATAAAGGTGGAGGGTTATCATTTCTGTAAGGGCAGTTTTTGGGAGGGAGAGAGCTCACATTGTAATTCAAGCATAACATCCTCTTATATTCAAGAATTACTCTTTTAAGCCTACAAAAAATCTGATCCATCTTGCTTAGTCCTAAAATCATCTTCTTTACAAATTTATTTATTTTACATTCTTTGCAGTTCATATTGATATTTCCTTTTATCCTTACGATTTGTATTAAGTTATATAAAATATCCTTAGAGCTATGTATAAATTCAACTCTATCCGTTTTTCGGGTAAACAGATTGGCGCCCACCGTGGGGCTAAGGATAACAGTGGTTATTTGATACGAATCTGAAAAAATACACCATTGTATTTTGGGCTTGTTTCCGAAAATATCTTGAATTTCGGATTAGCTACGACTAACCACCAATCAAATGGCTTCACCAATCGACAACGGAGCCGGCCATAGTAAATAGTTGCAGAGCCAAACCCAGCTACAGAGCAGGCCGGAGCCCAATCCACCTCGAGAAATCACCCACAGAATGGGGCCAGCCATAGTGAAGTCAAATGAGCAAGAATCGGGGACTACTCCCAAAATTGCTAAATTGCTCGAGGAACTCGTAAAGCGAGTCGAAACCAACGATAAAAAGTAGAAACTTATAACTCTAGGGTCGATCAGATCCCGGGAGCTCCACCAATGATAAAAGGGTTGGGTTCGAAAAAATTCGTGCAAAAACCTTTTCCCTCGAGCGCAGCCCCGAAACCAATCCCCAAAACATTCTGTATGCCCGAAATTCTCAAATATAACGGAATGACCGATCCCAACGAGCACGTTACTTCTTACACATGTGCTATCAAGGGCAATGATTTAGAAGACGATGAAATCGAATCCGTGTTGTTAAAAACATTCGGAGAGACCCTCTCGAAGGGGGCAATGATTTGGTATCACAACCTACTACCAAATTCCATCGACTCGTTCGCCATGTTAGCAGATTCTTTTGTGAAAGCACATGCCGGCGCCATAAAATTTGCAACAAGTAAATCGCGCCTCTTCAAGGTAAGACAAAAAGATAACGAGATACTGAGGGAATTCCTATCTCGTTTTCAAATGGAACGGATGGACTTGCCGCCAGTCATAGACGATTGGGCTGTTCAGGCTTTCACTCAAGGTTTGAACGAACAAAGTTCGACGGCTTCACGGAGATTAAAGCATAACCCGATCGAATACCAAGCCATCACATGGGCCGACGTGCACAATCGGTACCAATCAAAAATTAGGGTCGAAGATGATCAATTGGGGTCTGAACCCACTGTTCGAAGGGGTACTAATCGAGAACGAGGTCTGACCAGGGATCGATACCAATCGTACAACGGAAGCCACATAGTCAGTGAATCGAGACATAACCTCGAACAAAATAACAAAAGAAGTGATCGAGGTCAAGGGTCCCGGGGGCTGATGAACAGAAGTAGGTTCGATAGGCTTGTCGGATATAAGAAATCACCTCGGCTATCGGAATATAACTTCAGCATTGATGCATCCGCCATCGTTTCGGCTATCGGATGCATCAAATATACTAAATGGCCTTGACCCATGCAGACCGATCCTGCCTAGAGGAATCCCAATCCAATGTGCGAATATCATGGCACCCATGGCCACAGAACGGAAGATTGCAGGCAACTAAGAGAGGAAGTAACCCGTTTATTCAACAAAAGGGCACCTTCAAGAATTTTTTAGCGATAGGGCGAAGAACCATTTTAAAAACAGGGATTTCGGCAAGCAAAACGAACAAGAAGAATCACATCACGTCATTCACATGATCATCGGTGGCGCCAAAATCCCTCAGGGACCAGTGCTTAAACGCACTAAGACATCGATTGTGAGAGAAAAGCGATCTCGAACTCAAGATTACACACCTATAGGACTAGATCGTACCCGCAACCCTAGTTCTAAACGGATTCAATATGGCATGTGAAACCACCAAAGGCGAGGTAATTCTACCAATAAACGTAGCCGGAACCATCCAGGAGACGAAGTTCCACGTGATCGAAGGCGACATGAGGTACAACGCCCTTTTCAGAAGGCCATGGATCCACAACATGAGAGTTGTATCGTCGACCCTACACCAGGTCCTCAAATTCCCAACATCCAGAGGGGTCGAAACAGTGTACGGAGAACAACCAGCTGCAAGAGAAATGGTCATCGTCGAGAAAGCGAAACCAATATCCTCACCTTCGCCAGTAAAAGGATCGGCCTCAGAAGGGGAACGAAATACCAAATAGCAATCACAAACATCGGCTTTGACCTGACCAGATAACCAGAAGATATAAGAAGATGATGATCAGAGCATCACTCGATCCTTCATGATTCCCGATGACTCCGACGCCACCAAATCAATGATTGAGGAACTGGAGTAAGTCACACTAATCGAGCACAGGCTCGAACAGAAGTTATACCTGGGAACAGCGTTGAGCCCCGAACTCAGGAAGAAACTTATTCAATTTCTTATCAATAAACATCGATTGCTTTGCCTGGTCACATTTAGATATAACATGGATCCCACCGGACATAACGATGCATCGGCTAAGCTTAGACCCTAGGTTCAGACCGGTGAAGTAAAAGAGAAGACCCCAGTCCGATGTAAAGCACGCATTTATAAAGAACGAGGTAACCAAACTTCTCAAGATAGGGTCCATTCGGGAGGTGAAATATCCCGAAGAGTTAGCCAATGTAGTTGTAGTGCCTAAAAAGGGAACAAACTTAAAATGTGTGTGGACTATAAGGATTTGAATAAAGCATGCCCCAAAGATTCCTTTCCGCTGTCCAACGTCGATCGCATGATCGATGCCATGGCCGGCCACGAGATCCTCACTTTTCTCGATGCCTATTCCGGGTATAATCAAATCCAGATGAACCCGGAGGACCAGGAAAAGACTTCATTTGTTACCAAATATTGAACATATTGTTATAATGTGATGCCCTTCGGGATAAAAAATGCAGGGGCTACTTACCAACGCCTAGTAAATTAAATGTTCGAAGAATAGATAGGTAAATCAATGGAAGTTTATATTGATGGCATGCTAGTTAAGTCACTACGCGCAGAGAACAATTTGACCCATTTGCAGGAAACGTTCGAGATTTTGAGGAAATACAACATGAAGCTCAAACCCAAAAAATGTGCTTTCAGGGTCGGTTCGGGCAAGTTCCTCTACTTCATGGTGTCAAATCGGGGAATCGAGATTAACCCCGACAAAATCAAGGCCATCAAAGACATTACCATCGTGGACAACATGAAAGCTGTACAAAGGCTAACGGGACGGATTGCAGCCTTAGGCCGATTCATTTCAAGATCATCAGATCGAAGTCACAAATCTTTCTCTCTACTCAAAAAGAAGAACGGTTTCACTTGGACCCCGGAATGCCAATAGGCATTAGAGGAACTAAAACGATATCTATCGATCCCACCACTACTTCACACTCCAAAAATAGACGATAAACTTTGATTGTACTTGGCAGTATCGGAAATCGCAGTAAGCGGTGTCCTAGTTCGGGAAGAGCAAGGTACGCAATTTTCCGTTTATTATATAAGTCGAACCTTGGGTGAAGCAGAAACTAGATATCCGCACTTAAAAAAATTGGCACTTACACTGATAAGCACCTCTAGAAAGTTAAGACTGTACTTTCAATGTAACCCCATATGCGTATTAACCACTTACCCGCTTCGTAATATTTTGCACAAGCCCGAACTATCAGGCCGATTGGCCAAATGGGTCATCGAATTCAGTGGGTACGATATCGAATATCAACCCCGTACGGCCATTAAGTCTCAAATTTTAGCATACTTCGTGGCCGATTTCACGCCAACCCTCGTACCCGAAGTCGAAAAAGAACTCCTATTGAAATCGTGTACGGCATCGGGGATATGGACCCTTTTTGCGGACGGGGCTTCTAACGTGAAGGGGGCCGGGCTAGGCATAGTTTTAAAGCCACCCACGGGCAACACTATTAGGCAACCTATTACAACTGCCAGGTTGACTAACAACGAGGCCGAGTATGAGGCCATGATTACAGGTCTCGAGCTAGCTAAAAACTTGGGAGCAGAAGTCATTGAAGCCAAATGTGACTCTTTGCTGGTGGAAAGTCAAGTAAACAAAACTTTCGAAGCTCGAGAAGATAGAATGCAAAGGTATTTGGACAAACTACATGTCACTTTGCACCATTTCAAACAATGGACTCTACAGCATGTTCCATGAGAGCAAAACAGTGAGGCTAATGCACTTGCGAATTTGGGTTCATCGGTCGAGGAAGGTGACTTGAACTCGGGGACTGTCGTTCAACTCTCGAGATCCGTGATCGAAGAAGGTCATGCCGAGATAAATTCTACGAGCTTAACATGGGATTGGAGAAATAAGTATGTTGAATACTTAAAGAACGGAAAGCTCCCATCGGACCCTAAAGATTCAAGGGCACTACGGACTAAAGTTGCTCAATTCACGTTGGCTTCAGATGGAACACTATACCGAAGGACATTCTATGGACCATTGGCAGTATGTTTGGGTCCAGGAGATACCGATTACATCCTACGTGAGGTGCATGAGGGAACTTGTGGGAATCACTCCGGTGCAGATCCACTAGTCCAAAAAATAATCAAGGTAGGGTATTATTGGGTCGATATAGGCAAAGATGCGAAGGAATTTGTTCGAAAATGTGACAAATGTCAAAGGTTTGCACTAATGATCCATCAACCCGGGGAGCAACTTCACTCAGTCCTATCCCCATGGCTATTCATGAAATGAGGAATGGATATCGTCGACCCTCTGCCATCGACCCCGGGTAAAGCTAAATTTATTTTATTTATAACTGACTATTTCTCTAAATGGGTTGAAGAATAAGAGAGTGAAAGGTAATAGACTTTATCTGGGACCATATTGTATGTCGATTCGGGATACCCGCCGAAATAGTGTGTGACAATGGGAAACAATTTGTTGGCAGCAAAGTGACGATATTCATCGAAGATTACAAAATTAATAGGATATTATCAACACTGTATCACCCCAGTGGGAACGGATAGGCCGAATCAACGAACAAAACTATCATTCAAAACCTAAAGAAGAGGCTGAACGACACCAAAGGAAAGTAGAGAGAAATCCTACCCGAAGTCCTTTGGGCATATCGAACAACGTCAAAATCTAGTACGGGGGAAACCCCGTTCTCCTTAATATATGGGTCCGAAGCCTTGATACCCGTCAAAGTCAGTGAACCCAGTGCCAGATTTCGATACACAACAGAACTACAAAATAACGAGGCTATGAGCACAAGCCTCGAATTATCGGACGAAAAATGAGAAGCTGCTCTCATCCAATTGGCCGCCCAAAAGAAACGAATCGAAAGATATTATAATCGAAGAACCAAGCTCCGCCATTTTAATCCCGAGGACTTAGTGCTAAGAAAAGTCACCCTCAATACTCGAAATCCGAACGAAGGAAAACTAGGACCGAACTGGGAAGGACCATATCGGGTTCTCGAGAATGTCAGAAAGGGATCATACAAGCTCGGCATTATAAATGGCAAACAACTATCAAGCAATTGGAATGTGTCACATCTAAAACGATACTACTATTAAGGTACGACCCTCCCAAATGCATTTACATGTCAAAACTAACCCCTGCAGAAGTCCGATCAGGAGCTAAGATGGATCCTTCAATACGAAGCCTTAGATCTGAAAGCACACGTTGCACTCTTTTTCCCTTAGACCAGTTTTATCCCAAATAAGTTTTTCAGCAAGATTTTTAATGAGGCAACCAATGATTGTGCTGCACTTACAACAGTATCCGAGGCCTTTTTACAATTGACCTCGAATACTGGGGGGCATTAGCCCTCAAATATATCAAGTTTTGATGCAAGAAAGTTATTTTGCAACAACGGTGTTCCAATAGGAAACATTGTAAGAGCCAAATGGTCAAAACGAACCATGCTCATGTAGTTGGCCCGAACCCAGACGCGAAACATAAACACATCTATAATGACTTGCAAAGAAAGTTCTCTTTACCGATATCTTATATCCGAGAGAAATTCCTCTATTTGGGGATTTATTATGCAAACAGAATTAAGATATACTCGACCACTAACCTACGTGCTACTTTTATTTTGAGTTCAAGCAAGCACTCACTCGACCATTAATCCTACGGTCTACTTTTACTTCGAGTTCGAGAAAGCACTCACTCGACCATTATACCTACGGGCTACATTACTTCGAGTTCGAATCATTCACTCGACTACTAAGCCTACGGGCTACTTTTATTTCGAGTTCGAGCAAGCACTCACTCGACCATTATGCCTACGGGCTACATTACTTCGAGTTCGAATCATTCACTCGACTACTAAGCCTACGGGCTACTTTTATTTCGAGTTCGAGCAAGCACTCACTCGACCATTATGCCTACGGGCTACATTACTTCGAGTTCGAATCATTCACTCGACTACTAAGCCTACGGGCTACTTTTATTTCGAGTTCGAGCAAGCACTCACTCGACCATTATGCCTACGGGCTACATTACTTCGAGTTCGAATCATTCACTCGACTACTAAGCCTACGGGCTACTTTTATTTCGAGTTCGAGCAAGCACTCACTCGACCATTATGCCTGCAGGCTTATGTTACTTCGAGTTCGAATCATTCACTCGACTACTAAGCCTACAGGCTACTTTTATCGAGTTCGAGCAAGCACTCACTCGACCATTACGCCTACGAGCTATATTTCTTCGAGCTCGAATCATTAACTCGACTATTAAGCCTATGGGCTACTTTTATCTCGAGTTCGAGCAAGCACTCACTCGACCATTATGCCTACGGGCTATATTTCTTCGAGCTTGAATCATTAACTCAACTAATAAGCCTAACGGCTACTTTTATCTCGAGTTCAAGCAAGCACTCACTCGACCATTACGCCTACGGGCTATATTTCTTCGAGCTCGAATCATTAACTCAACTAATAAGCATAAGGGCTACATCACTTCAAGTTTGATTAAGTTGTTTAAATCATTGTGAAAACATTCATAAGGCGTGAATAAAGTCTTCACAAGACAGGAAACAAAACAGAAGTGAGTCGGTAAAAAAGGCAATATTTTTATACACAAAAATGTTTACGTGATTGATTACAACATAAAATTAAGGACTAAGCTTCCTTATCATCCCCAGGAGTGGTCTCTTCTTTATCGGGCTTCCCCCCTCCCCATTCTCGGATCCACTCTTACTCTCATCGTCATCATCATCGTCATCGGAAACTAAGGCTTCAGCATCGGCTTCGAGTTCTTTGGCCCTTTTTATCTCTTCAGCAAGGTCAAAACCACGAGCATGGATCTCCTCGAAGGTTTCCCTCCGAGATCGGCACTTAACAAGTTCAGCGATCTAATGTGCTCGAGTATCAGCAATCTCGGCTGCCTCTCTTGCTTGGACCTAGGCAGCTTCAGCATCGGCCCGGTAGATGGCCACGAGTGCATCCGCATCGACCTTTGCCTTTTCGGCATCAGATTCGGCCTTGGCAAGTACAGAGGCCAACCGAGCCTCGAGCTCCTCTATTCTTCTTGTTTGAACCAGGCCTTTTTCCTTCATTCTCTGAAGTTGGGTTTCGCCCGATGACAACTGGGCTCGAGCAGTTTCTTTCTCTGCAGCAAAGCGGTCCATACCTTCTTTCCACTGCAAAAACTCCGCTTTTATCACGTCGACCTCCTTGCGGAGCTTCCCGATCATCTCAATTTTTCGCTACAACTGTGAGACTGAAAAATTAGCCATCGTTCCGGTATCAAGCCTATAGGCTTTTAAAAATATCATTACCTGATCAGACAGATCGGTCTGATCTCGGTAAGCCTTGGCCAACTCAGCTCGGAGGTCTTTTATTTCCTCTTCCCTTTGCCCTAAAAAACGTTTTAGGGAGTTCTTCTTCTCAGTAACCCGTTGAAGGTCGGCCTCGTATTGACGCAGCTCGTTTTGGGACTGAGAACATGCTTCTCGATGAACTGTCGCTGCCTGCAAAGAAACAAGAAACGGAGTTAGAAACAAAAAATAAACATAAAGGGAGTACTGACAAAATAATTTTAAGGCTTACCTGATTCAAAGCATGTTGCACCCTGTGAAAAAGATCTGATTCATCACTAGTATCGGCAACGTTCTCGATATCGGTAAACAGGTCATGAAAGGGATCCTCTCCATCATGAGGCCTGTCTAGATCGAGGGCCCTCAAAGCTTGGGCTTCCCGAATCACCCTTGCAGAAAAAGCGGGGAAGGTGGGCGAATCTTCGATTCCTGCTGCCCCAAATGAATCACTTGGAGCATTCTCTTCAGTTCAAAAGGATTCAAGAGGGGCCCCTTCGGACATATCTCCCATTCGGTGGCTCAGATGGGATGCGTCTTCGATATCCGATAATTCAGGAATTCCACCTGAATCTTTCTCCGGTATATCCTCAGTTTGAGGCGGAGTCTCATGTAGCATCACCGATCTAGCTGCCGATGGGGCATCGGTTGTTCTCTTCGTTCGGGCCGCCAGCACGGACCCATCATTTTCTTCTTCTTCTTCATCTTCATCCCTTAGACGCAAAACTGATTCCACGGTCAAAGGAATGAAATTCTTGTTCGGCTTACGAGCCGTCCTCTTCTTCGGTTTTGGATCTTCGGGAACGGAGGCTCTTTTCCTTTTATTTTCCTTTACCGGTTTTGGGACGGAGGCCAAAGTTTCTTCCTCGTTGGACAAGGGCTTCAAAACCGCATCTTTGCCCAAACCTGCATATGGAAAACTTTATTAAAATGTTTGGAAAGCATCTCGTTCGAATTATCAAAGAGTACGAGAAATGGGCTTACCATGATTTTTGGCCTCCCACCGACCCTTTGACAAATCACGTCATGAGCGATCGGCGTATGTGGAGGTCAAAACAAGAGCTCGTACCCAGTTCTTGAGATCGGGAACTGCTCCGGGCATCCAGGGAACCGCTACATCACAAAAGGAAGAGTATCGATGAGAAAAGAAATGAAAGAACAAAATAGAAGGAAGTAACATCAGAATCACACTTGCATTTCACATTCCACTCCTCGGTAAAGGGCATCTTTTCGGTCAAAATCAGGTCTGAAGTCCTCACTCGAACGAACCTGCCCATCCAGCCCCGATCCCTGTCCTAATCAATGCTCGAGAATAGAAACTTGGTAGCCCGACGCTGAAGTTTTATTAACCCTCATCGAAAAAGTTGAGGACGGTACAATCAGATAAGATGGTCGACGGTGAACGACATCCCCTCGATTTTGTTCACAAAGTATCGGATCAAGATAACGATCCGCCAAAAGGAAGGATGGACCTGGCCTAGGGTTATTTGGTATTGACGACAGAAGTCAATAATAATGGAATCGAGGGGACCTAACGTGAAAGGGTAAGTATACACATTCAAAAACCCTTTCACGTAAGTGGTGACATCTTCGTCAGAAGTAGGAATTATTATCTCTTTTTTATCCCAATTGCAATCTTTCTTTAGTTGTTTGAGGTGCTTCTCGGTTATCAAACACATGTACCTCGATACTGGCTCACATCGGCTAGGCACCGATGAGCCTTTATCGACCTTAAAATCAGAAGTAAGAACATACGCCCTAGGAACGCACTCCTCAGGCCGTGATTCTGCCGGTGTCTCATCGGCGGCACACTGTGAAAATAAAGCCTTTTCTTTTTGAGGAATGATTTGTGATGTTTTCGCCATTTTCGAATTCAAAGGTGAGGAATAAAAGAAAGTGACGAAGATTTGGTAAAATTGAAGAGGGGCTTTTTGCAAAGAGAAATCACAGATTTGCGGGCAAGTCAGAGAATACGAAAACGGACTTGGAAAATTTGGAAGATTGGAGATGTAAAAGTGGTAAATGATGAAAGGAAGGGTTATTTATAGGTTTAAGCGATGGCGGCTCAGTATCAGCGGTGGCCGACCACCGTCTGACATGCATTAAATGTCTTGAAAGACTAAATCGACGGGACAGCTATCACGTGCGTCATGATCGAGCCCGATGGAAATGTCAGTTTATAATCTGATCGAGCCGTTGAAAAATCATATCGCTTCTCACCACATTCTTCCCGAGAAACGAGGGGACTATCTGTATACGGTCGAAATAGATTTCGGCCTTCGTACTTCTGATCAAGTTCAAAAGATAAGCGATGCAAGTGAGACTTCGAGATGGGCTCCGAAGATGGTACAAACAAGCTTCGAACCCAAAGGGCCGATCAATGCCGAGTTCGGTATCATTATCAAGCTCGAACCTAAATCAAACTATGATACAAAGTAAAGCTATCAAGCTTATGATCCAGAGACCGACCAACATTGGCTCCGAATTAATTCAAGGGTCCGAGTCAGAATCGAGCCTAAGCCAAGATCGAGAGCTCGAGTCTGGATCGAGCTCAAGCCAAGATCGAGAGCTCGAGTCAAGATCGAGCTCAAGCCAAAATCGAGAGCTCGAGTCAAGATCGAGCTCAAGCCAAGATCGAGAGCTCGAGCTCACACACAAAAGCCGTTGCAGCCCCACTAGAGGAGAGAATCTTGGCAGGAATTGTGAAAAAGCTGATCTATCATGGACTTTCCACTGAGTATTTTTAATTATATTTAAAGTAAGATCCCTCTACTATAAATGCGGAAGGTTATCATTTCTATAAGGGCAGGTTTTGGGAGGGAGAGAGCTCACATTGTAATTCAAGCATAACATCCTCTTATATTCAAGAATTACTCTTTTAAGCCTACAAAAAACCTGATCCATCTTGCTTAGTCCTAAAATCATCTTCTTTACAACTTTATTTATTTTACATTCTTTGCAGTTTATATTGATATTTCCTTTTATCCTTACGATTTGTATTAAGTTATATCACATATCCTTAGAGCTACGTATAAATTCAACTCTATTCGTTTTTTGGGTAAACAAAGTGATACTTTGGAACTTGCAAACCATATACCGATATACACAGAGTATATTTTTTCTAATGCACTGAATGAGCTTCTTTGGTTCTCCCTAGAGATGAAGATCGTAGCCTTATGTATTAAATAGTTCATCAGTCAGTGCTTCTTGTGCAAAACATATTGTCTAGTTACAAGTTGCTATTCTGTTTGAAATACCATATGTTCCTGTCTGGTTCTGGTTTCATGGATCTAGGCCATTTAGGTCCAATTAAGACACCCATGTTATTAAAAGTTTCTATGTAGTAGTTATATAAACCTTAAGTATCTTAGTTCTTATATTGTTATGGCTCAGGTTGGTGACTTGGCTGCTTCTGTTGAAGAATGAACATTTGAGGGAATGTATTGGGTAAAATTACCAGATAATAAATGGATGCTTTTTGAGTTAACACGTGGCAGTGAAAACAAGTAGGAGATGAGTTAGCAAGTAGATGACGCTGGTTGCATAGGTTCCGAAAGAATCTAGCCCGGGAAAGAGAATACGAAAGTAAGGTACCGGTTAAAGAACGCAGCATTAAAGGAGCAGCCGATAGAGAAGTTTGTACTAATTGATGGACACAAAACACTTGTATGAAAAAAAAAAAGGTTAATACTATTCTCTTATTCTACAAAACGTTATTCTGCTAATATTAAGTTTTTTGGTATTGGTCTTGTTTCCGGAAAAGATAAATTCAAAGCCCAGGCTTGTCTTTTCTTCAATTATTCTTATTTTACTCTCTTTTGCTCTCTAGTATTTTATTTTCTCGGATTAATTTATTCCCAGTGTCTATAAGCCACGTCACAAATTCAACTATACCGTTTTACGGGTAAATAATTTGACGCCTACGGTGGGGCATAGATAATTGTGGTATTACTTTGATCTATTTGTCTTTTACAAACATGCTTTGAAGTTTTTCTATAGTAAGCAAAATAAAGATATAGCACCCAATGATGTCAACAACTCGCTCAATGTTGGAACAAACAACGTCAATGAGCATGAGGACAATTTTCGTGGTGGAGATCAACAGGATGATTCTACTAGTGAAACTCGCAACGATGGTAATGAAGCAACTTCGATCCGTGAAGAACGAAATACTCGGCGTGCGAGGAGTCCTACTCCTGATGTTATGGATGATGAACCGATTGTCGATACAGTAAAAATTTTGAGAGAACAATGTCACACCTCCTTTTTACAGGGAAATGAGTTTTTTCACTTTAAGTGACATTATTGAAAAGGGATTGATTTAATTAATTTAATAGAGTCGCCGCTTGGAATTGTTTATTACGGTGTTCCAAGTCATCAATTATTTCAAATCCCGATTCAAGAAAATTTGACTATGTTTTACGGTTTACGAAACATAAAAGATCGGGTAAGAAATTCTTTTAACCCGAGAGAAGGTGTGAGGCACTCCCGAATTTTATAGTTTTAGCACGGTCTCTTTATAATTTACACTTGGTTTAATTAAATTAGATTATTACCTGTTTTAGAACCTTTTATACATTTTTGCTTTTATACCGCTTTTAATTGTGTGTTTCAAGTAGTCAAGGAACTCATTTTGGACAAGTCGCATTATTACGCAGTTGTTGTTTTTGTACACATTGCAAATCACACCACGTAAAACACACCCACGATTTATAACATGTTTATTATTATTTAAAGTTGCAGGGTCAAGTCGCGTAAACGCGCACTTGAATTTCGGGATTACGTATCACAGTGATGCCACGGGAACCATACCCATAACTATGATAATTAATTACTAGTCATACCTAAAAGCATGCTAGCGATATTTATGAGTCATTTTCCTAAACTAATTTGAGAATATTGTAAGGCTATTGATTATGCACATTATTGTAGAGCATCAAGTGGATTAATTATAAAAATACGTAGGCTAGCTTATAGATTAACCTGGAAATGGGATAACTCTAAAAATGGATCAATAATATGTCATTATGAAAATGGGCATAGGCCTAAAATTGCTTTCCCTTCGAGATTAAACCTTGATGGTAGGCTATAATTATGTGTTTTAGTTGTTTATCGTACTCTAATTTACTACACTTTAATTGAGTTGAGCTTTTAATCACTAGTGTTTTGCACTAATTATGTGTTTTATGCCTTGTAGGAGTGATTCCGAGTGATGTAGATATTGTGGAACTAATTCGAGTTATTTGAATCTTTGAAATATGAGTAAAAGCCCAAAGGAATAAGTCGGGATCGTGTTCAGGGGCCGAGGATCACTGCTGGACGTCACAATTCAAGGAAGAATCAACTGCTGAAAACATACACTAGTGCGACGCATCAGTGTAAATTTATGTCAGAAATTGGCAAAGTTCAGAGGCAGCACCGGTGCGCGAGCGCGCACTGGGCGTGCAAGTTAGGCAGTGTTCTGGCCAAAGTGCATGTCCATATGCGCGAGCACACTCCCAGGTGCGCAGCCGCGTACGTCCAACTCCGAAAAGTGTCCTATTTCACGTAGGAAAAGGTGTTTTCGCTTGGGCCCGACCCTACTTGGTATATATACATGGAAAAATGGTATTTTTGGACTTTTGACACATCTAAGACCTAAGGAGGCTAAGGAGAAGTTGGAGAAGCAAGAGCACAAGGATTTCATCATTAATCCTCACTCAAGACAAGAGTTTGGATCACTTTATGTTTTTCTTTAACTTAAACTTATTTTGTGATGAATTACTCCATATCTGTGGAGTAATTCTTCTCTAGGGATTGATGGATTTGCTGTTTTCATGATTGTTTGTGGATATTAACTCTACTTTTTATGTATTGAATCGTTTTGGGTGTTTTAATTATTGCATCTATTTTCACATGTTCATGTAATCGAAAGAGGTATAACTTGTGATGTTTTTTCATTATCTTGTTGGTTAAATTCATTAATTCTTCTTAGTAATCGAAACAGGCTAGTTGAATTATAATTTAGACCTAGTTAGGAGGATAATCGAGAGAAGTTCTCCTAAAGACCAATCCACTACGAACTCTTGCATATCTTTACCGAGCTTAAATTGGTTCACATTGTGAGGTTGAGACTTAATCGAGAGAGGAGTTTCTACTAAACATTTGAACTAATAATTGTGTAAATTCGAGAGACTCACTTGAACATTAGAAGTGAATTAACTAGAGTTAAATCCCAGACAAGTATCTTGTACCTATCCAATTAACCCCTATCTTCTCCCATTGATATCTTCTTTGCTTACTCTTGTTGCAATTGTCATTAGCCAATAGTTTAGACATTAGTTAATTTTAGTTTTAATCACACAAATCTAAATTGTCGATCATCTTGGATAGAAATTAAACTAGAAGCTACGAAAATACTTTTAAATCCAATCCCTGTAGATACGATATTTTTCTATACTATATTCGATTAGCGAGCATATTTAAGTGTGTGTTTTGCGCTCGTCAAATTTTGGCGTCGTTGCCGTGGATTGACAATTAATAGTGTTTGAAATATTTTGTAGTGCTAATTCAAGAAAAAAAAATTCTCTTTTTATGTTTGGTGTTCCTTGACTGTGCGCAGGCTACAGGTTAGATTGGTGCATGACTCGATCTTCTGGGAAGGAAGTGCCACCATATGAACCAGAAATTAAGAAACAACTACGACAGCTGAGGAAGGAAATAAATCTCCCTGAGAATACTGAGAAGGTTGGGCAATCCTCAACCAAGGAAATTATGGCGGGAGATGATGATAATGTTGATTTGGAAGTAATAAAGGCAACCCAGCAAAGAGAAAAAGCAGCACGAGATGCTGAGGAAGCAGCTCTTCGAAATGCACAACTTCTCTATGAAGAGGAGAGGGCTCGGAGAATTTCTCATAATCAACCCTTAGATGTATACCAATTTGGAAGTATACCTCCGGGCCTAGGAGACCACTTGGCGATTATGCTAGATCGGTCTACAACCAAGGCTTATCAAGTATGAGACCACCTCCAATTACAGCTAATAATTTTGAATTGAAGTAGGGGTTACGTCAAACTCTACAAAACAGCTGTGTATTCAAAGGAAAGATGAACCTGCTTCAACTCTGCAAAACAGTTGTGTATTCAAAGGAAAGATGAACGAGGATCCAAGCAAGTATCTAATGGACTTTGAGGAGATTATGAACACTTTTCAATATAATGGTTGTCATAAGATGCAGTCTACTTAAGGGCATTCCCATTCACACTCAAGGATGATGCAAAGCATTGGCTTCGAAGCTTGCCTAATGGATCGATTAGAACATGGGATGAGATGACCAAAATATTTCTTAATAAATATTTCTCATCAGCTAAGACGGCAAGTTTAGAAGAGAAATCCATAACTTTTGTCAGAACGAGACTGAAACTGTGTTTGAAGCTTGGGAGAGGTTTAAGGAGATAGTGCGAAAGTGTCCACATAGAGGAATTGAACTCTGGATACAACTCCAGGAAATTTGGGATGGATTGACACCAACCTCATGCAGAACATTGAGCAATGCAGCTGGAGGCCCGTTGATGAAGAAGACTCCAGAGGAGATAGTCACAATTCTAGATGAGTTATCTGAAGATGCAAATCAGTGGCCCTCTGAAATTGCTGAAAGAAGAAGATCAACTGGTGTTCACCAAGTTGATGCTAACATATCCATGCAGGTACAACTTGATGTCATGGCCAATGAAATAAGGAAACTGACCTTAGCTTCAGTACATAGTGAGGCCCACGCAGCTTATGATATATGTGGAAGAGGACACCCTACTCATGAGTGTCAAGCCTCAAATGAGGAAGTTAATGTTGTTGGGAATTATAACTTCAATGCAATGGGTCAGAAGCACCCCGGGTTTTCGTGGAGTTCACCTGGGGGTACTGCAAATGCATGGCAACAAAACAACTATAGATTCCAGGAACAAGGAGCCCCGGGCTTCTAAAATCAGCAGAGGCTGCAGTTCCATCCTTAATATTCCACTCAGCATGGGCTAGAAGATCAAATGAAGTCCTTCATTGTCAAGACAGATGAGAGATTAGATGCTCATGGTGCAACTATCAAAAAACTTGGCAGAGGGTGGCAAAACTTGGAGAAGCAAGTGGGGAAAATTACAACTGTATTATCTGAGAGAATCCCAGGTACTCTGCTAGCTGATACTGAAAGAAATCCCAAAGAAATAGTGAATGTTGTGACCTTGAGAAGTGGGCAAGTGTTGAACCTGAAAAAGAAAGTGAGAAGAAGCTGGAAAATAAAGTTGATAAGAAGAAGAAAGATAAGAAGGGAGCTGACAAAAAGAAGAAGGAGGACACTTCGAGAAAGGAGGATCGTAATGAGAGCGAGCACATGCCTGCTCTACCTTTTCCCCAAAAGTTGTATAGAGAAAAGTTGGACAAGTAGTTTGAGAGATTTCTAGATATGCAGAGATAGGATAATGTAAATTTTTCGTTCACAGAAGTTCTCTTACAAATGCCAGCTTATGCCAAATTTTTGAAGGAGATCCTTACAAAGAAGAGGAAAAACGAAGAGACCTCAATGGTCAAGCTCACAGAGCATTGCAGCGCAATCTTGCAAAATAAACTAGTAACGATCCGGCCGGTCATTTTGAGTTTTGCAGGCCAGTTCCCCCATTTACTGCTTATCCGGTGTTCAATTATAATTATGTTACTTGTCGGGGAGGTTTCAGAATGAATTGAAATACTTAATTCCAAGATTTAAAGCTTAAGTTAAAATAGTTGGTCGGATATTGACTTATATGTAAATAACCCCGAAATTGAGTTTTGATGATTCCAATAGCTCCGTACGGTGATTTTGGACTTAGGAGCGTGTCTGAGAAATTATTTGAAAGTCTGTAGTTAAATTAGGCTTGAAATAGCTAAAATAGAAATTTAAGTTTGGAAGTTTGACCGGGGAGTTGACTTTTTGATATCGGGGTCGGAATCCAGTTTTGAAACTTTTCATAGGTCTGTTATGTCATTTATGACTTGTGTGCAAAAGTTGAGGTCAATCGGACTTGATTTGTTAGGTTTCGGCATCGAATGTAGAAGTTGAAATTTGTTAATTTTCATTAAGCTTGAATTGGGTGTGATTCATGGTTTTAGCGTTGTTTGATGTGATTTGAGGTTTCGACTAAGTTTGAATGATGTGTTAGGACTTATTGGTGTATTTGGTTGAGGTCCCGAGGGGCCCGGGTGAGTTTCAGAGTAGTTTCGGACCATTTCTAGGCTAGTTTTAATCGCTGATTTTTCTCTACAGAGGTGTGCATCGCGATCGTGAACATTTGGTCGCGTTCGCGGAGAGAAAACGACAGTTTGGGGACTTGTGAATCACGATCGTGGAAGCTCTTTCGCAATCGCGTAGGACAAAATCTCTGCTGCATTGACCCGACTTTGGAACCTTATATCTCGCAATCTATAAGGAATGTCATACCTCCTTTTTACCCTCCAAAGGATATATGTTATTGATTGTTGTGGGTTAAAGAAATTTTCCAATTAAAGTGATATTTTTGAAGTAGGGATTATTTTATTATTCAGAGTCGCCACTTGGAATTTGGTTTTTGGGTGTTCCAAGTCACCTTTTATTTGAATCCCTATTCAAAGGAAGATTTGACTCTTTTATTATTGGTCTGCAAAAATAAAGTCCGGGTAATAAATTTTGTTGACCAGGGAGAAGGTCTAAGGTATTCCCCGAGTCCTGTGGTTCTAGCATGGTTGCTTTATTGACTACAACTTGGCTTGAATTTATTTTGGACAAACTGTGATTTATTGATTTTCATATTTTATCTATCCGTTTTTAATTATTAAAATATGAAATTATCTTTGAAACGAATCACGTGTGTGAATCCGTTTTGTTTATTGTACCAAAATTATGTCACGCGTATGTGTACACATTTAATAGTATTTTATTATATTAAAATTATTTTGGCCAAAGTTACGCAAACACATACTTCGATTTTAATTTTAGCAATCACAATTATGGCACACGAACGTATGCATAATCGCGATAAACTAATTAAAAACGCGCCTAAAGCAAGCTACGATATTCATGAGTTATTTTTCTAAACTACTTTTGTGATTATTGTAAGGTCACGAATTATGAAATTATTGTGGGAGAAATTGTATAAATTGATAAGTATGGAAGACGCGAAAATGGGCTAGCAATATGTATATTACTTAAAACTTTGGGCGACGTTAAATTATTTGGCTCAGGTCTAATAAAAAAAATATAATTTAGTCTGACATCATGTAAAGCCTAATTTCTTTTGATTGTGATTAACCCCACCACTCACCAAAATTAGCAAAGATAATACTACCACACTTCCTTAACATTTCAAATATGCTCAAACTAAATTCTATCATTCTAGTTTAAATAAAGCAACTCAAACAATGTGTAATACCAAACAAGTACAGTCGTAAAAGTTATAAATAATTAAAATGGTCATGAGCTAATCTTCATAATACCAGACAAAGACAGATTCCCATTTTAGAATGGAGTAAATTAAACTAGACAAATATTGTTCACACACCAAAACGAAATAAGATCTGAAATAAAAATGAACAAAGTTGGAATATAACCTTAAGCAAAGCAACTCGTCTTCCAATTTAAGAAGAAATTTCGAGTATCGCATATGTGCACAATCCATGGTTGATAAAGAGCAGGAACAAAATCTAAAACATGGACTGCAAACCGGGAAAAGTAACTCGCCAACGATCTCTACTTAACCGGAAAACCTCAGTAGCGGCCTCGAAAAGAGCCTCGTCTCAGTAGGGTCGGAGCTATTTTTTTGTTGGTGGAGATACTGCATTTTTGCAGCTTTTGGGGTCGTTGTTTTTTTGCTACTTCGATGGCTAAAAATGGTTAAGAAAGCAGTGCTTTAAAGCTGGTTTTTACAGCTGAAAAATTGATGTTACAAAGGTGACGTTTCAGTTGTGTAAAAGGTGGTTTTGGGATTATTCAAAGCTGAAATTTGGGGGTGTTTTGAAGCATTTTAATGGAGGTTTCTCACTGGATTTTTAGGAGGAGAAGAACTCACTTTAATGGGTTTTTATGGCTGTGCTTTTCATGATGTTACCGCAGTGAGAGTGAAACCAAGTAAAGAAGAAAGGAAAAAGAGATTTACTGTTGCTGCGCAGCTTTCCTTTATTTTTGCTCTCTCTCTCTCTCTCAAATCTATTTTTCTCAGTTTTTTGTTTCTATCTCGGATCCCCCTCTCTATGTTTAGCCCAGACCTGTTTTTAGGTGTCCTCCCCTTTTCTTTTATGTATGTTCTGATTTATAAGAGAGATGAGGAAGAGAAAATTGAGTTGGAAGGAGACGGGTGGGTGTGAGTTGTGTGTGCAGGTGATAGAGGGGTAGTGAGGATGTAAGTGGGGGACATGCGTGGTGAAAGTGGGAGTGTGAGTGGGGGATGTGGGAAGTGAGTGATTGGGGAGATGATTGAGGAAAAATTCAAGCACAATAAAAAATTAGGTGCTCACAGCATACCCCTTTGCTTGGAAACATGAAGAGTTTTCAGGCAAAGACAAGGTGAGTCATGTGACTAATTTTTGATTTTCATAATTAAAATCGAAATATGTGTTTGCACAACTTTGGCCAAAACAATCTTAATATAATAAAATACTATTAATTGTGTATACGTACGCGTGACATAATTTTGGCACAATAAACAAAACAGATTCACACATGTGATTCGTTTCAAAGATAATTTTATATTTTAATAATTAAAAGCGGATAGATAAAATATGAAAACCAATAAATCACAGTTTGTCCAAAATTAATTTAAGCCAAGTTGTAGTCAATAAAGCGACCATGCTAGAACTACGGGGCTTAGGGAATGCCTTACACTTTCTCCCGGGTCAACAGAATTCGTTACCCGAACTTTATTTTTGCAGACCAATAATAAAAGAGTCAACTCTTCCTTTGAATAGGGATTCAAATAAAAGGTGACTTGGAACACCCAAAAATCAAATTCCAAGTAGCGACTCTGAATAATAAAATGATTCCTACTTCAAAAATGTCACGTTAATTGGAAAAACTCTTTAACTCACGGCAATCCATAACACATATCTTTTGGAGGGTAAAAAAGAGGTGTGACACACACCTCTGGCTACTCCGCTGGGGACTTCAGGAATTCGAGCTCGTACATTGACTTCATTTGGCTTTATTAATTTTTGTATATACTCTAATTTATTTGGGCCTAATGTGCTACTTGTCCACTTTTTATTGCTTTGATATTGTGGAACTGTACATATAAACTGTCTTCTCACGTACCCCTTTTGAGTCTTCTGAATATAACCCTGGCAATTGCGGATATGCACCTCATTCTTTTTTTAGATAAAGTCGGTGGGCCTGGGCTCCCGGTGAAGGATTGAGATAATCGTGGGATTGCTTTAAGAACGGGGAGGGTCCAGTAGTTAAACCAGAGAAGTATTTCTCTCGGTACGCTACCTCTTCCCAACTCGAGTTGTCCGCTCGTTTTATGGCCAGTCTAGATACACCTCATCTCCACCAGGATTTAAACCTAAAATAACAAACCTCATGCCGGATATCCTAGTAGGTTCGCTTTATTTGCATCATGTGCAATTGACTTAGAAACGCTCGGCATAAAGGTCGGGTTTTGTTTTATTTGCATTGTTTGTTTTGTATCATGTTGGGGCCGAGTTCATGTTATGTGATATCTGTTGTATTAATTGGGAATCTTGCATGTTGACCGACTTTAGGATAAATCAACTGAATGAACAAGAGAGAAATTTTCTGCTTTTTGTACAAATGTCCATTAAAAGAAAAAAATTTAAAATAAACAATAAAATAAGGAGACGATGTGGTCTAATTATATGGTTTTAAGGATTAATTTTCATAAATCAAAAGAGAATATTGTCGGTTTTTACCGAAGTATGCGGGTCTGATTCTCACCGGGTGTGAGATATATAGGCAAACCTCATCGGTTCCGACTCTAATTTTCAAAAAAACCAAAAACCAAAAATATTTCCCTTTCCTTAATTCCATCTTAGAATTCTTTCCTTAAAAATCCAAAAACAAAAAATCAAATCCAAAAAATATTTTCCTTCTTTTTGATTTCTTTCATTTGAAAAAACAAAATCAAATCTAAATACAAAATATTTTCTTTCTTCTTTAGAAGTTGTTCTTTTGGAAATACAAAGGCAAAAATATCAAAATTCAAAACAATATTTTCTTTTTTCTTTAGAAGTCTTTTCTTTCAAAAATTCCCAAAGAACAAATCAAAAAATAAGAAGCTAGCTTATATACTTTGTTCCCGGTATCCCGAACTACGTAAGATCTGATTCATGTGGTGTCATGATACGTAGGAAATCCACACCGAATTCGATCATTGCATCAAATAAACTGAATAAAAAAAAGAGAAGAAAGAAAAAGAGTGACGAAAATAACAAAGAAAACAAAGAGCGTGGCAAAAACAAAACATAAGTAAAAAAAGTCAAAAAGAGAACTCTTTGTCCAATTTTAAAAAAACAAAACCGCGAAAAGTTTCTATGAATCTGTTGTCAAATGGAGCGAGCAAGCCGCCAAGGTAAAGCTTCCAATGGTTACGGTTATCCTACAGGCCCAAGAGGCGGACTACTTTCAGAATATGATGTCTACTATGGGCCGAAACTTGAGTCATGCTGCCCTTAATGCCACATCACAGACCGTTCGGAATGGTTCGGGAGTTTTGATGAACAGAAACAGGAGGGAAGTGGGATCCATGATGGTTTCGAGCTCGAGGGAGCCCACAGGTCATTCAACCAATCATATATGCTTCCTAAGGCCCCACAACACTATTATCCTCATCAAGATGCTGCTTATGCCATGACACTTCCTCCCAATGCGGTGATGAACATGCAACCTTACACGCGACCACAATATTATACACAAAACAGAGCTCCACCTCCCAAAAATGCCCGTCCCTAATAAGCTCTATATAATCCCCAACTAAATGTTCCACAATACAATCCTCGCCCAAGAGAGCCCCCTAAAAAGAATCAATTTACCCCTATTGGTGAATCATACTCGAGCTTGTTCCAAAAGCTAGTCAGGCTAGGTCTGCTACAGCCAGTGGCCCTAAACCGGCCAAACCCTGAGTCCCCCCCGTATTAGGCTAATGCTAGATGTGAATACCACTCTCGAGCAGTGGGACATGATATTGAAGACTGTTGGACTCTTAAAAGAGCAATGGAAGACCTCATCGAGGTCAAGGCAATAGTTCTTAGAGATGAAGAGGTCCCTAATATGACGAATAATCCTCTGCCTACTCACATCAATGGACCAGTAGTTGGAATGATCTTGGATGATGGGGAATTTCATCAGGATCTGAAGGCCATTGCAACCATTGCCGAGACAGAAGAAAAGCCAAAAATCGGTCGCCAAATATGAAAGTCCCCTGTCATAGGGGAGTCTCGATAACCGGTCTTGCTATCTTTTCTGCATCCAGATTATTTCAGGGTGTAATCCGGATGTTTACTTTTACTGTCTTATTTTTCGATGTAACCCCTTCTATCTATACAAATTTATAAAAAATCAAATGAAATTAATATTTCAATGTCGAGGAATGTCTCTTTTCTTAATCTTGTCACTTTTCTTATTCTCTTTTCAATTCTGTTCATGCTGATTTTAATAACATGACATGCTTGCGGACTTCATGCCCAGATCCTAAAATGTTGTTAGACTACGAAATAATGAATCAAGAAGCAGAATGCAATAAAGATGAGGTTAAGAAAATAAAATAAAGAATCCGAACAATATGAGAATAAGCCTAAGCCAAGCCCGATTGAAACCTACAGATGTTGAAATTTCCTCTCTTCGGGTCATTGTCGAAGCTGAGATTGAGGATGAAAAATGGGTCAAGACCTAGTTGGAACAATTAACTTTGATTGATGATAAGAAATTGGCTCCAATCTGTCACGGACAGTTGTACCAACAAAGAATGGTCCGTGCCTATAATAAAAAAGTGCGGCCCAGAAAATTTAAAGTGCGACAACTCGTTCTGAGACGTATGCTCCCACATCATGAAGAAGCTAAAGGAGAATTGGCTCAAAATTGGAAAAGTCCATACATTTTAACAAAAGTGTAACAGAGCGTTGTATTTAGGAGGTATTGAAGAAAATGTCCCCGAGACAACTGTCAATGTAAATGTAGTCAAAAGGTACTTCGTTTGACCCTCTATATAGCATTAATGTTCTCTGATTGGGATGACGAAAACTTTCATTCTCGCTATCCAAACATCATTAACCCTTTTGCTAACCCTGTTGAGTCGGTTCCCTTTCTTTGATTACCCTCTTTGGAACTTAGAAGTTTTTTCAAAAAATAAAAAATGAGAGTTGTCACACCTCATTTTTACCCTCCAAAAGATATGTATTATGGATTGTTGTGGGTTAAAGAGTTTTTTTAATTAAAGTGATATTTTTAAAGTAGAGATTATTTTATTATTCAAAGTCGCCACTTGGAATTTGATTTTTGGGTGTTCCAAGTCACCTTTTATTTGAATCCCTATTTAAAGTAAGATTTGACTCTTTTATTATTGGTAGGCGAAAACAAAGTTCGGGTAAGAAATTTTGTTGACCGGGGAGAAGGTGTAAGGTATTCCCCGAGTCCCGTGGTTCTAGCACGGTTGCTTCATTGACTACAACTTGACTTGAATTAATTTTGGACAAACTGTGATTTATTGGTTTTCATGTTTTATCTATCCGCTTTTAATTATTAAAATATGGAATTATCTTTAAAACGAATCACGTGTGTGAATCCGTTTTGTTTATTGTGCCAAAATTATGTCACGCGTACGTGTACACAATTAATAGCATTTTATTATATTAAGATTATTTGGGCCAAAGTTGCGCGAACACATACTTTGGTTTTAATTTTGTAAATCACAATTATGCCACGCGAACGTATACATAATCGCGATAAACTAATTAAAAGCGCGCCTAAAGCAAGCTACGATGTTCATGAGTTATTTTTCTAAACTACTTTTGAGATTATTGTAAGAACATGAATTATGAAATTATTTGTGAAAAAAAGTATATAATATTAACTATTTGGGCTCCCTACTGTTTGGTCAGTCATATGACATATGACCCAAGTAATGATATCTACCCATAATCCTCTTTTTGGTTTTGATTAAACGACCATGGCTCAACTTCAATTCAAAGCCCATTATCACACAGTCCATTTAAGTTGCAACTCCAAACTTTAAGTCTCAACAAAATATTATAAATTAATTTTGACCCATATGTTAAAGGCTTAAAAACTATAAAAAAAAAGATTCACTACAAGACCGATTATAATAATTAATCACATCCACAGTATTCATTAAAATAGTATGATCCAATGGTAATGGACATTTAAACTAACCAAAACAAATGGCAACAATAGCATATTATGGAAAAATCACATATCCAAATTAATATAAAAGAAATAATAACAAGAGAAAAAGATGGAACCTTCACGCTGACTTATTTCTCCAAAATAGAAAAGTGAGCCTTCATTTCTGGACCACGGACCTTGACTCTCCAACGGAAACCTCAAATGACCTCTCAAACCAAGAGCTTCGAGCTTGACCTCAACTAGACTATTTTGGATGAACTTGACAACAGTATTTTTGCTACTTTTTGAGATGCTTCCTTGATTTTAGGTGGAGCTCGTGGCTGGTTTTGATGGTGTAACGCAGCTGGGTTGTTGGAGCTACGTTAGGCGAGGTTTTTAGGTGGTTTAAAAGGTGATTTACGGACTGTTTTTGGAGCTAAGTTCGGGATATTTTGCATCTGGTTTTTGCTGCGTTTTGGGGCTGGAGTTCGGCTGGTTTTCAGAGGTGATTCGCTGCTGCTTTTTGGTGGTTAAAAGTGCGAAAATGGCCAGTGTTCATGGCTGTTTGGGAGCTACTTTTTCAGGAGTTCGGGGGCTGATTTCAGCTGATTTTTGTTGCTTTTTTGGCTATTTTCGCAGCTGATTTTTGCTAGGGAAAAGAACTGTTTTCTTGCTGATTTTTGTGGCATCCTTTGGCTGGTTTTTTTAGCAACTATATAGAGGGTTTTGTTTTATAAGAGAGATGGGGTAAAGTGAATGAATATTTTGTGTGTGTCGATGAAAGAAATGGAGATATGTGGGTTGTGAGCAGGGGACAAGGAGCGGGGGACATGAGTTAGAGGATTAAGTGGGAAAGTGGAATGGGGACACACGTGGGGAGAATGAGAGCGGGAATGATGGAGTGGGAAGTGAGGTATTGGTGAGATGAGCGAAAAACAATTCAAGAATGGTAAAAAATTAGGTGCTCACAAGGAATTTGGAGATGATCCAAAAATAAAAGTTGTAGCATTTGATGTCTAGTTTTCAGAAAGTCAAACCATTTGTCATTTAGAGTTTTGTACAAAAAGTTAAAGTTATGACCATTATACTAGTGGTTGTGTGGAAGAGTTGGGGAGATTATGATTCGCGATCGCAATTGACTTTTCGCTATCGCAAAGAGGAAATTTTGAGCTGGAAGAGTAAATGCCTAGACAGAAACTATATTTTGAGGTTTTGGCCATTTTAACACATTTGGAGCTATGGAACTCGGATTGAAGCAATTTTTGAGGCGATTCTCACCATATGGATTGGGGTAAGTGATTATAAGTCGGTTTTGGTTAAATTACACGAATATATTATTATTTTTATCAACAAATTAGTGTTTTGGGTTGAAAATAGTAGAAAATTCCATAAACTTTAATTGAGGATTTAAAGGCCAAGTTGCGGTCGAATTTGAGTAATTCTGGTATGGTTGGACTCGTGGTTGAATGGGGATTCGAATTTTATACTTTTTGTCGGATTCCGAGATGTGGGCCCCACTTGCGATTTTTGAGTGTAATTTCGAATTTTGTTGGAAAATGAATATTTTCATATGAAATTTATTCCTATAATTTGTATTTACTGAATCGGATTAATTGTGACTAGATACGAGGCTTTCGAAGGCCAATTCGCGAGGCAAAGACATAGCGGAGTAAAGAATTACATGGTTTGAGGTAAGTATCACTTCTACACTTGGTTCTGAGGGTATGAATCCCTGAATTACGTGTTATGTGAATTGTATGAAGGTGACGCACATGCTAGGTGACGGGCGCGTGGGCGTGCACCATAGAAATTGTGACTTACATAATTTTTTTGGAGTTGTAAAATTAACGAATCATGTTATTATCCACATATCCTCCGCGTGTTAGAGAAATTGAGCTGAGACTCATATTAAAGATCATGTTTAGACTACATGCCGATACTTTGAAACCCATAGGGTCGTGTTGCTATTGAATTTAATTATTTTAAAACGTACATTTCATACTCAATCATGTTCATCTATTGTGAGGATATTTATGGGATCGGGGTTGCCCATCTGCAGCAGGCCGTATCGGCTATATATATATATTATTATTATATGGAACGGGACTGCCCGCCTGCAGCAAGCCTTATAGGCTTTATCATTATTTGAATCGGGGCTGCCCGCTTACCGCATGCCATATCGGCTATATATCACGCTTGGGCTGAAGGAGCCCCTCCGGAGTCTGCACCCCCACAGTGAGCGTAGATGATTTATATTCGGGATCGACTTCCCACGACATGGACTTGCCTTATTTATATATATATATATTCGGGATGGACTTCCCAGGGCATGAACTTGCCTTATTTATTTATTTATAATTGTGATAACTTTTCCTGAACATGGATCTTGTCCGAGTCATTTATATTTGGGAATAAATTTACCCCTGGGCTGGATTGGCCTTATACAGTACTGAGTGACTGACTGTCGGTCGATGTGTATATATACATGGGATGGATCTCTCCTGGGCTGGATTGGCCATATACAATACTGATTAATTGAGTATTTTTATATTTGAGTATACGAGGTTTTCACTGAAGTGCATCACATACAGTATGTACATTGGCATGTAGATATAGAGATATCATATTCCTAATATCAGTCAGAATTGAGCTAAAAGAACTCGCCCTTTAGCACTTCCCTTCCCGAAGTGGGAGTAGGAGAAAGGAAAGCGCACTCGATCAATTACCATGCCATGTTGTAAGCTCTCTCTCTCTAACTAGAAATTTGATAAGAGAAATCCGCTAACAAAAATAAAGAGAACTTTGTCTCCTTCTTGGCATCAAGAATCGCTAGTACTGAAAAGGCCCTTTGATTGGCAAAAGCAGTTTTCGCCTTCTAGCCAGCAGTTGCCGGATTAGGCTTCGTGAATGTCCGTTTCAACCGCTGTTTCACCTTTCAAAGAGCAAAGTTGGCTTGATTTTCGCAGTTTGTTGTCTTTGTATTGTTACAGGAGTTAGGCCTCTCAATATATTTGGTTTACAATCTTCCGGAATGTATGGTAAATCTAGGATTCAAGGGAGGTAGACTTGTTCATTCCCTCTATAAGATAAGGATACTTGTGTCTCTCTTTTAATTCCATACCAAAATCCATCCATACTTGTCCTTGTTAACTCAGAGATTGGGATTGATTCATGAAGCAGCACCTGCACGAAGTTGCTTCTTAGCGCATCCGTTTTCTTGCTCGTTAGCACAGTTTCTGCTTTCTTGTTGGCTTGGCGGTAGGTCGTCCCCCCTTCCTACGGGTTCCCCCACCGACGACTGATTATTCCGCTGGCATCTCATATTCACGCCTCCGTTTGACCGCCTTTCCTACCAAAAATTTACTTGTACTGAGCTTAACTGTTGAACTTGAAAGTATACCTACATTTCTGTACTGTTATGTTTATATTGGACTATACCTTTTGAGCTCGTCACTACTTTTAGCCTAAAGGTTAGTTTTGTTAGTTATTGAGTACATGTGGTTGGTTATACTCATACTACACTTCTGCACCTTGCGTACAGATTTCGGATGCTGATGTAGCTACATACGGCGAGAGCTGGATCAGAAGATGTACATGCGTTCCAATCATTATTGCCTCTTGTTCATGGTAGCTTGAGAATTTTAAATCTCTTCATGTTTATTTCAAACAAATGACGTATTTTTATTTCACACCAGTTTTGTAAATTCTAATCGTAGAAGCTCATGATTTGTACTACCAGTCCTTGGATAGTGTATTAAAGTCAGTTAAATATTAATTGAATCGGATTGTTGTTATTTGGCTTACCAAGTGGTTTAGGTTAGGTGCCATCACATCTAGTTGGATTTTGGGTCGTGACAAGTTGGTATCAGAGCTCTAGGTTCATAGGTTCTATAAGTCATGAGCAAGTGTCTAATAGAATCTTGCAGATCGGTACGATGATGTACATACTTATCTTCGAGAGGCTAAAGGGAATTTAGGATAATTTTTCATCTTTCTTTCCTTATCGTGTAGAATTAATTCAGCTTGAAGCATAACTCTTTGAATTCCTTCCACGTATTCGTGCGCGCATGTGAGCGCTCGGTATTAGTTGTGCATCACCGGCTTATGATTCTATGAACGAGGTTCGAGATGTGTATTATGTATTTTAGTGATGGGTCGGTCTCGAGGACTTGAGGCCAGGTTTAGACTGCAGCTTAGACTCGGTAGTTTCAGTTGTGAGAACTTCTACATTCAGACTCATATGTATGGTAGTGTCCCTATGAGTGGAATTTGTGGCTCGATGAGCGGTTGAATGACTATGTGATGATTTTGATGTGACTGGGGATGTGTTCGCATGGCTTGAATGTGATGAAAAATAGGCCATTGGGTGCTTGATTTCCGTTTTGATGTATAGTCTCGAGTTATGAGTGTGTTGAAGAAACTTTCACGTTGTTAAATTGTGGGACAAATTAAATTCTCATGTCTTATGGTGAGTTCAGACCCAAGAAGATAAAGTATTGCGTAGTAATTATGGCAGCGAAAGGGTATAGCAAGATGCCAATTTGAGGCTATGCAGGTGGGTTGTCTCCTGCGGAGTAACCTATGTAGGTGTGTCCCTTATAATGTTGAGTGGGGAGTTTCTTTTCTACCAGCGAGGTATACGTGTTGAGATTTGAATTTGATTCTGGTTGAGAAATGTCACGCTCCGAACTCGGGGAGTGCAACCGGCGCTCAACCGAGGTAATCCGGCCGAGCAAACCTGTTAGATTTTCTTCTACCCAAACTCATCAGTGAATACAGAGGAGATGCACTCTATTAATCAAATATTAAAAAGATTTCATTAACAACTCCTATTTCATTTCCATTAGCAGCTTCATTCATAATTTTCAAAATATTACAAGTTTATAGATATAATGAAAAACTTATTTTCCAAATACCAACATTTCTAGTTTAATCTCCCCACATCAAACACCATCCACAACCTGTCTACGGAGCCTCTAAGTACAACAGAAGGGTAACATGGAAATGCCGACAACAAGGCCTTGGCTAAACCGGAATAGAGTACAACTCAAATGACATCAGGTCCCGGAATAGAGTAGGGCTCACCAAAACCTGCTGAATAGAGGACCAAAATTGCCCGCTGATGAACCACCTGCATCCATTGCAGATGTAGCGCCCCCGACAAAAGGGACATTAGTACATATGGAATAGTACTAGTATGTAAAGTTAACTGTCCACTTTTAAAATAGAATGCCAATATAAGAGAGGGAAAACTATAGAAACAACAATCAACAATCAATGATATCCAATTTCCAAGTTAAAACATATTAATTTACAAAATACGAAGATAATATTATTTTTGGTTCGGAGATCTTTAGCATCGATATACCACTGTTCACAATATCACCATTTACAATACTAATGTTCACAATACCGATACCACTGTACTTTTAGCACGGAGTCCGATCACGACCCGATCGGTTAGGCTATCTTATCCGAGACGTCAACCACAATCACAATTTCAATTACAATTTTCAGTACAATCACCACCATGTGTGTGGCATGGTGTCCGATCATGACCCGATCGGCTAGGCCATCTCACCACAATGCTGTGTGGATCGACATCATCCTTTTCTATCAATCATCTTATCCCAATTAAGGGGAATAATTTTATCAAATCAATCTCATCCCAAATAAGGGAAATAAGTTTATCACATCAATCTCATCCCAAATAAGGGAAATAATTACAATTCATTCCTACACCGACACGTGTAGTTTCGGGGAGGTTATTTCAACCTACGCTTCCTCGGTGACTATATACAAATGTATTTATCTCATAACCTTTCATACCGTATATAGCCTCATTGGCACTTTCAAAAACTTTCAACATCATTATTTCATTGGCTCTCTTCGCCATACCTATGATTCTTCATTCATGGCACAATGGCCGTATTTCGTATTTCACACTTTTATTTTTTTTCTTTCATGGATCATCATCATAAATATCAACAAATAGAATATTCTGAAAATCACAACTTTAGGCTCATTAATAATGAAAACTTTAAACACAATGGATTGCTTTCCAAGAAATAGAGTAAAGGTATTGGCAATCGTTGTGCAAGTTAAAATCATAAACAAGTAACACACCATTTATTCTTGAAGTACTTTTCCCCAAAAAGGGCAATACACAATTTTCACTCACGAATATGTAAGAATGCAAAACACATTGAAAATGCTCACCAAGCATAGCATTAGTTAAAACAGCCACATTGGGGCATGACTTGAGTACACAAGCTTTTAGGCAAATCTACTTTTGAAGTAATTTTGGAACAGTTGAATCAAGGCTCATTTCATAATTTTTCTCACATCATCTCATTTCATTGGTACCTCTAGCCACAAGTATAACTTTCATTATTGGCACGATGGCCACACTTTATATCTTCAACTCACTTCTTTCACTTTCGAGCATCTTTATAGATTATCAACAACAAGGCATTTCAAATCAAGACTTTAGGTACACATATGAGCAATTAATAGCCTTAGGCATATCAAGTTTTTCTAACACAATTTGTCATACTAGCTTTCATTTGAAACACGACTCAAAGCCATAACGTTTTAATACACATATCATTCTTGAACACATTCCCGAAGGATAACATAATATGATAGGTACATTCAGAACACATTTTGAATACATACATCTTTCAACACTTTGCTTACTCAGGATAATCGAATTTATTAGGAACAACTCGGAACATGGGAATTAGGAACTTGAGCCAACAATACTTGAAACTTATGGGAAGTTCATGGAATTCATTTCAAAAAGAGTAGTTTAGCCAACATACCTCAAATTCGCTCCTTAATGATACTACAATGATCCACTACACTAAGCAACTTCAATCTACAATAACAACATCCAATGGGACCAATATTAGTAACAAATTCCATAATTTACGCCATTTTGCACTTTATCAAACACCTAGTAGGCATGAATCTCTATATCTCTTAACCATAGAATTAGTTCATCCAACTACTACCATTTACCAACAATTTATCCCACGATCATTCTTAAATAATTCTTAACTTCCAACATCACATACATGACCATCAATCCATACCCAACTATCAAAATTCCATCAAATAATTACCTTTCAACCTCTACAATGGTTATGTATTTAAATTGGGAACTTATGGATTCCAATCACCATACCATAAGTTATAACACATATTTCATACATAAATAATCACCAAAGAATAGTTGGAGATGGTAGACATACCTCATGTAGTGAGACTCTTGAAAATCCCAACTTGTAGGGTTCTTGACCAATTTGGGAATTTGAATGGAATTCTATGAATCTTCAAGATTAATCCTTAGTTAATATAGGTGTTTAGGAGTAGTAATCAACTCAAAATACTCCAAAAACATTACCTTGGTTCATGGGAGGGAAGTGTTGGACGGAGTTTCCTTGATATGCAAGCCCTAAGCTCAAAGAAATGACCTAACCCCCCTCTCTACCCGACCTTGAAGGTATTAAATGGGCTCTTACGTGTGCGATCACGCACCTGGTCGCGCATCTGGTCGCGTACCTGAGGAAGAACACCCTCTAACATGCGCGCCGCACATACGACATAGGTCCGGGAAAATGGCCATAACTTTCTGTAGAAATATCCAAATGATGAACGGTTTAATGCGTTGGAAACTAGACGCAAAGGAATTTAATTTGATAGGTAGATCACCTCCTAAGTCTTTATAGTTGGGTAGCAGCATGCGTTTGAAGTAGGATGTTGTGAGAATTGAGACATCCTTTCCTCTTAATGTATCCAACTTGTTCCACACCAATTCTTGTCATTCACAAAACCTCTTAGTATGTTCCAACACACCTTAAACACATATATTTATTTCAAAATGATGTGGTCCTATACCATAGTTCTCCTTTAATACTCGAATACGTTATCCTCAAATACCACTGCCGCACTTTAAAATCTTAAATTATTAGGAAATATTTTTAACGGGGCCTTACATTCTCCCCCGCTTAGGATCATTCGTCCTCGAATGAGGAGTAGAGTCCGCACTGAACACCTAACATAACTCGACTTTTCTTTCAAATATTTCAAGCTCCCAAATTTGACTAACTCCAAAAAGTTTCAAACATTTCTGATGAGTCTCCCCTGTAATTGGGCCTAACCACATGCCAGAGAATCACCAAAACCACCCTAACAACATATTCATAACTCAACAAAGCATCACAATATATCAACAACACTAATCTCAACATTACAAGCATTATATTATCAAGAGTGATATCTGAACATGAACTGCACATTTTTAAATCATAACACCTAGAAAGTACCTTTCAAATCAAAACCAATTGCTATACAATTAAGCGAAAATATTTTCTTTCCACAACACTTTCGGCCTTCAAGGTGACCTTCTCGACTTACAAACTTCGCCATAACACATTAACGTAGGTAGTCCCAACTTCTGGACTTATCTAACAAGGATGACAATTAGGTACCTCTCATAAGCTAACTATCAATTAACTTCACCTTCAATAACCTCCACCGAAATGATAAACAAAGGATTTCCAATTACCTTCTTAGACATAGACACATGAACACACCAGGTACACGGAGGACAATAATAAGGAAACATCATACTAATAGTTTGGACTATTTCCTTTAATATTCCATAAGGCCTAATGTGACTACACATACTTTACCTTCCTTAACAATTCACCCAATATATTCATAGAGAAAATCTTGAGAATAACCTGTTCACTTTCTTCAACTCTATCTCCCTACGCCGAACACCCAAACTAAACCTTTGGTGACCTGCAACAATTACTCTAAGATGTGCTAGCTTTAATATTACCATAAAACTTCCTATCCAATATATTTGATCACCGGATGATGCTTCTTCTTTGACATGTTTGAACCTTCAACCCCAATAGATTACTACAAATAGTAACAACGAGGTCCCAGATTGGGCTAGAATCTTTCAAGATTTCATCAATGTGCTGAGCAGGGCATTTCAGGAGGTTATATCCTAAGAGATATGAAGGTTACTACCAATAGTGCTAACATGGTTAGTCATTGTGATGACATCATTAATTCGACAAATGAGGCATAGAGTTACCTAGTAGGCATTGATAATGTTGGGACCATGTTCATGATTCTGAGATTTAAAGGAAATGAGTCATTTTAGACATGTGACATATGGGAGGCATGGTCGGGAGGATAAAGACATTAGCGTAAGTTATTCTTGGAAGACTAAGAGTCATGAAAAGTATATCAACAATTGTTTCATTCCATATGTGCCTTGTTCGGCAATAGTAGGCCTCAAAGAGAAATAGCCAAGTACGTGATACCAGTCGCCTCTTGGAATGTAAGGAAAATCAGTTTAACTCGAAATGAGAATATTCTAGCATCCTGAATGTGATATGGGTTTCAAAAAACATATTGTTACATTACGCTTTTAACAATATTTGACATAAGGAATCTATGCCATAAGCCCACGAGGTTGAAAAGGAGGTTGAACACTTGTGAGATTATTATTATTCTGACAGCTTAACCTTTCTTAATCCTATATGAGAGTACTAGAAAAACAACAAACTTGTCTTTCAAATCAATATACTCATCATATGTGCCAGAATCTGAAACATCCACCTGAAGTGGGGAGGGAAAAGTCGCGGTAAGGCTGCTTAACTTTCAACCACACACAAGTGAAACCATGTAGCTAGGACATCTTAATGTTGGGATGAAATCATGTATTGGTTAGAGAGAATGAACACTTTGCTCTGAGCTAGACATGTTTTTGCCATAACAGCTCTCAAGCTGCAATACCAGGCCACTTCATGGGAAACTACAATACTAGGAATAAAGTGAGTTACTCACTGAGGCATGATCTAAGTGGACATGAAATTCCTACTGAGATGGGCAAATAAAAAGATCTTTCTATAACGAATTTGTGAAGATCTCAAATTTCCCAGAAACTTTTATACGGACAAGTGACCCATTTCAATTGACATTTACGCATATGATAGGTGTTGAGATATGATCTCATGTTACTAGACAGTGAAAATGATTCATGATAATATTCACAAAGGAGTGAAGTGATTGTTCAAACCATAGGAGCCACATACATCGGAGAGAAAAAGAGTGGCTCAAGAAGGATCTCAACACTAGGCCACTATACATTGGATTTGATACCACATAGGTAAACTTTATGACGGTGCATGCATAAGCATAAGTGAGCAGATGTTATCCATTTGAATCAAAAGGTTCTGTAAGAAATTCATCAGGTATAGTCCATTGTTGAAAATTTAGGGAAGCAGTGGGAAGTATTAACCTAGGGTTATAACTCATTCCAACTAAATCATTATAGAACTCAATTCCTCAAGAGGTTGTAAATAAGAGAATGTGATAGAGTGGCTTCACGAATAATGCGTCTCGTTTAGAAAATAAGTACATACAATGTTTTGTGATTCAGCATCTTGTTAAGACCGTATTTACGTATGCTCTTCAATATAGATGTACATATACAACAAGGAAATAACTGCGGTGTTCATAATGAAATAGCAAGGAGTGACTTACATGATGACTTTAGGTTGACAGGATAATACCTTAACTGATGCCCCTCAAATCCACATCCATAACATACATTGGTACCATAGTGACATATCCCCGAATGACATCTTCTACATTTCATGCAATAGATATGAGGTCTGCTAAGCTGACTCACCCTACTAACCTGACTTTTACACTTTTCGCATACATTATAAACATCCCCATTATCCTTCCTCCAAGCCTTCATGGTGGGAGTAACAATATCTGTAGCGGTTTATTATGCGGGCCTTTGGAATTTCCCAAGCCTATCACCCCTAACACGCTTCTGAGCATACTCACAATACAATGCCAAATGTTCCTTCCCGTATGTTGGGCAGACAGGGATTGGGTGTACCCAACCTCGGAAATTTGATCTTCTTGTTCCCCCTCTTTCCACAACCATAACGTATTTCAACAGTCATCCAACACGAACCTGAGTGGCGCTTCTTACATATCAAACATTCTGGCTTATTGGTGCCAACCATCCTCGTTAATTTCTTAAGTGCTCTCACCACATGATCCGGTGGCGCGATACATTGATTGGAACAAGGACAGTTCCCCTAGCAACTGGTTCTTTCAATCTCTCCTTGTTGTCTTGAATGCGTGGGTTACTCATCTGGAAAATGAGACATGACGAGGAAATTAGCTTCCTATCTTGAGATCTATTTCACGATCTAGAGTATCAAAGAAGTGTGAAATTCCTAAATGCCCAAGTAGCCTCCTCATTATAGATGTGGTCAACAACACACCGATAAGAAGGACTCTACTAGACACGGCTCTAAGACATCCTAGGACACTTTAAAACCTTATGCTCTAATACCAAGTTTGTCGCATCCCGAACTCAGGGAACGCGACCGGTGCTCAACCGAGCTAACCCGGACGAGCAAGCCTGTTAGATTTCCTTCTACCCAAACTCATCCATGAATAAAGAGGAGATGCACTCTATTAATCAAACACTGAAAAGATTTCATTAAAAACTCCTATTTCATTTCCATTAACAACTTCATTCATAATTTCTAAATTATTACAAGTTTATAGATATAATGAAAAATATGTTTGCCAAATACCAACATTTCTAGTTCAATCTCCCCACATCAAACACCACCCACAACCTGTCTACGGAGCCTCTAAGTACAACAGAATGGTAATATGGAAATGCCGACAATAAGACCCTGACTATACCTTAAAACACAATGTACAACTCAAATGACATCATGCCCCGGAATAGAGTAGGGCTCACCAAAACCTGCTGAATAGAGAGTGATTGCTAACGAGGAACAAAGTCACCCGTTGATGAACCACCTGCATCCATTGAAGATGCAGTGCCCTCGGCAAAAGGGATGTTAGTACATATAGAATAGTACTAGTATATAAAACTAACTGCCCACTTTCAAAATAGAATGCCAATATAAGAGAGGGAAAACCATAGAAACAACAATCAACAATCAATGATATCCAATTTCCAAATTAAAACATATTAATTTTTAAAATACAAAGATAATATTATTTTTGGTTGGGAGATCTTTAGCATCGATATACCACTGTTCACAATATCACCGTTCACAATACTAATGTTCACAATACCAATACCACTATACTTTTAGCACGGAGTCCGATCAGGACCCGATCAGTTAGACCATCTTATCCGAGACGTCAACCACAATCATATTTTCAATTATAATTTCCAGTACAATCACCACCATGTGTGCGGCATGGTATCCGATCATGACATGATCGTCTATGACATCTCACCACAATGCTGTGTGGATCGACATTATCCTTTTCTATCAATCATCTCATCCCAATTAAGGGAAATAATTTTATCAAATCAATCTCATCCTAAATAAGGGGAATAATTTTATCACATCAATCTCATCCCAAATAAGGGGAATAATTACAATTCATTCCTACACCGACACGTGTAGTTTCTGGGAGGTTATTTCAACCTACCCTTCCTCGGTGACTATCGATACTCCCAAAAGTATTTTTGATTTGCTTACAAAGGAAACAAAAATACAAATGCATTTATCTCATAACCTTTCATACCGTATATAGCCTCATTGACACTTTCAACAACTTTCAACATCATTATTTCATTGGCTCTCTTCGCCATACATATGATTCTTCATTCATGGCACAATGGCCGTATTTCGTATTTCACACTTTTATTTTTTTCCTTTCATGGATCATCATCATAAATATCAACAAGTAGAATATTCCGGAAATCACAACTTTAGGCTCATTAGTAATGAAAACTTTAAACACAATGGATTTCTTTCCAAGAAATGGAGTAAAAGTATTGGCAATCGTTGTGCAAGTTAAAATCATAAATAAGTAACACACCATTTATTCTTAAAATACTTTTCCCCAAAAAGGGCAATAAATAATTTTCACTCACAAATATATAAGAACGCAAAACACATTAAAAATGCTCACAAAGCATAGCATTAGTTAAAAACGCCACATTGGGGCATGACTTGAGTACAGAAGCTTTTAGGCAAATCTACTTTTGAAGTAATTTTGGAACAGTTGAATCAAGGCTCATTTCATAATCTATCTCACATCATCTCATTTCATTGGTACCTCTAGCCACAAGTATAACTTTCATTATTGGCACAGTGGCCACGCTTTATATCTTCAACTCACTTCTTTCACTTTCGAGCATCTTTATAGATTATCAACAACAAGGCATTTCCAATCAAGACTTTAGGTACACATATTAGCAATTAATAGCCTTAGGCATATCAAGTTTTTCTCACATAATTTGTCATACTAACTTTCATTTGGAACACGACTCAAAGCCATAACGTTTTAATACACATATCATTCATGAACACATTCCCGAAGAATAACATAATGTGATAGGTACATTCAGAACACATTTTGAATACATACATCTTTCGACACTTTGCTTACTCGAGATAATCGAATTTATTAGGAACAACTCGGAATATGAGAATTAGGAACTTGAGCCAACAATACTTGAAACTTATGGGAAGTTCATGGAATTCATTTCAAAAAGAGTAGTTTAGCCAACATACCTCAAATTCGCCCCTTAATGATGCTACAACAATCCACTACACTAAGCAACTTTAATCTACAATAACAACATCCAATGGGACCAATATTAGTAACAAATTCCATAATTTATGCCATTTTGCACTTTATCAAACACCTAGTAGGCTGAATCTCTACATCTCTTAACCATAGAATTAGTTCATTCAACTACTACCATTTACCAACAATTTATCCCACGATCATTCTTAAACAATTCTTAACTTCCAACATCACATACATGACCATCAATCCACACCCAACCAACAAAATTCTATCAAATAATTACCTTTCAATCTCTACAATGGTTATGTATTTAAATTGGGAACTTATGGCTTCCAATCACTATACCATAAGTTATAACATATATTTCATACATAAATAATCACCATAGATTAGTTGGAGATGGTAGACATACCTCTTGTAGTGAGACTCTTGAAAATTCCAACTTGTAGGGTTCTTGACCAATTTGGGAATTTGAATAGAATTCTATGGATTTTCACGATTAATCCTAGTTAATATAGGTGTTTAAGAGTAGTATTCAACTCAAAATACTCCAAAAACATGACCTTGGTTCATGGGAGGGAAGTGTTGGACGGATTTCCCTTGATATGCAAGACCTAGCTCAAAGAAATGACTTAACCCCTCTCTCTACCAGGCCTTGGGGTTATTTAATGGGCTCATACGTGCACGATCGTGCACCTGAGGCAAAATACCCTCTAATATGCGCGGTCGCGCATCTGGTCTCGCATATGGCATAGGTCCGATAAAATCGCCATAACATTCTGTAGAAATATCCAAATAACTAGCACTTTGATGCGTTGGAAACTAGACTCGAAGGGATTTAACTTGATAGGTAGATCACTTCCTAAGTCTTTAAAGTTTGGTAGAAGCATACATTTGAAGTAGGATGTTATGCAAATTGAGACATTCTTTCCACTTAATGTATCCAACTTGTTCCACAAAAATTCTTGTCATTCACAAAACTCTTTAGTATGTTCCAACACACCTTAAACACATATTTGCATTTCAAAATGATATGGTCCTATACCATAGGTCTCCTTTAATACTCGGAAAGGTTATACTCAAATATAGCTGGCGCACTTTAAAATCTTAAATCATTAGAAAATATTTATAACGGGGTCTTACAAGAAAGTTGACTTGACTGTCAAGAGAATGAATGAGAGCTTAGTAGATGAATTGAGGTACTATATGGGTTGGTGTTGCATGAACTTGAGAAGAAGTTTCGTTTAACTGACTGTAGTATTATGGCAGTAATAGAATTTAAGTATTGTGAGTTATTATCGAGTGTTTGAATCTATGGCTTTGAGCCAAGTAGGGGATCCTTCTATTGAAAATTCAATTTCATGGTTAAATGTTAAATTTTAGTTTGAGTCTGAGACATATTTGTGGATCAATTATGACTGCAGAGGTTGAGAGCGAGGATGACTCGAGTAAGGAAATTACTGGATACAGGTTATATTGCACTTTATGAATATATGAAAATCATGGGATAATCAAGTTGTTATTGTGAAGGATGTAGTACGCACAGAGTATAAATTTGATTGGTAGTGTTAAGGCAGTGTTACCTCTTTGAGTGTTGTTGTCCTAATGGGGCTTGTGTCTTCGGCCCGTTTGGGCGGTGCAATTTAGATTTGAGCAGAATGGATGATTTTCGAAATGGTTCTAATGGATTCAAAATGTATATGCAGCAATTGAAATTTTTTCAAATTTGTATATCGCCAGAATTAGTTATTTACACTGGATGGTTCCGGGACTTGCGGTAATTTTGTATGACTATGGATTCTACATTCTTGTATAAGAAAGAAAACATAACAATTTTAAATCCACATAAGGTCTTTTCAGAGTTGGTAACTCAGTTGTGGTACTTTTAGGGGTACTCAAGAAGAATACAACGACTTATTGGCCTTAGGGCGGTGTGGTTTTATGCTAGGATCTCTTGTAGTGAGCTTTGGGTAATGGATATCATAGGTTCTTTGGGTATTTATGATGTAGTAAGGCTCTACATATGTTTTAGTGGAAATATTCTTGGGTTGATGACCTGCATGTCTTGGTCGAGTTAGAGGAATTCAGTTCTGATAGCTTGGTTATGTGCAAATTGATTGCAAAGTGTTCTTGATGGTTTCTACCATAGTTTGAGCTGGATAGTTTCTACCGGTGTAGGAAACGTGTTGTGTATTGTGATTTCCTCCTGGAAAGAAGCAAGAGAAAGGTTTCCAACTAACCAGGTATGTAATTTGCTGGTGACTCAGAGTTTATAATGAGATTCTCGTGCTTTTCATATGATAGATGTAGTGTGTTGTGCGAGATTTAGATTTACATGTACAAGGTGACAGTTCATTCTTGAAAGGAAGATCAAAAATTTTGGACAACATGGCCAGTTTCAGATATTTAGATGAATGTTATAACTGCTCGGTAATCCCTGAGAAGGGTTCGCATTTCAGAAGACGCATTGTGTTTTGACTTACGGATGTTCACTCACTTGGTCGATAGACTGCTGATATTCAAATTATTGCTATATGGAACGAAAGAATTATGGAAGTATTCCTAGTGGGAGGATCGTGCATGAAAGGTGTGTTAGCCATTCGAGTGTTGGAGTTGGGACCAGTTACGGTGATTCATGTGTTCTATGAATTTGGAGATTGGGAGTTCTCAGAAGCATATTGTTTCAGGGTTGCGGCCTGTTTGAGGTGAGTATTTTATTTAAACTCAGTGAAGGCACTAGTTGCGTTTATTATTTGTGATAGCTACGCGCTATGAGTGTACATATATGTGAGGTTTAAGCCCATGTGCTGGTATCGAGGCAAGTATTTATACTCGGAATAATGCTTAGGCTATGATATGCCTAGAGTTCACTGTTAAGCATAAAGTTATAATGTTTCTCGTATTCGTACCTTTGTTGAGAACTATCTGGGCTATAGTTGAGGTTACAAAGAGGCTAATTCCCTGTATAAACTGGGTAGTTACTATTTCTGCGTTAACTTACAGATTTGAGTTGTGATAGAACACATTGCACATGCCTACTCTATGGCGTGTTATTTATACCAGTCGAGGAGCATGTAAATCTTATTCATTTATCATATATACATGTGTACTTATTTGATTGCTCCTGTATGATATCCTTGGACTGGAGGCCTGTGACCATTCCAGGCAGATTATATTATTGGCACGTGAGTTGTCTGTGCAGATCCATATACTGATATCATTAGCATGTGAGTTGTCCGTGCGGGTTCAGATATTGATACTATAGCACATGAGTTATCCGTGTGGTTGATGTTATTGTGAGATCTAGGAGAGATGGTTACCGTTATTAGATTCGTGTGTCTTGGATCTACTATATATGATGATCTCATAGCATTGCGGTTGTGGTGGTGCTTGTTGAACTTGCAAAACGGTTCTCTTCTTTGAGACATTTTCCATTTTTGGTTACACGGATCGCGCAATTGTGGCTTGAATTATATTGGTGTGACATGTTTGTGGAATAGTTGTGTTTGATAATATAAGGTCATTGGACCTAGAATGGGTACTATCTGATTCTATTACGGTATATTTGGGAGAATAATATCGAAAGTCGGCTTAAAAAGTGATTATAGTTCTGGTTGGGAGAGAGAGCTCCATGACTAGTTGATCTGATGAGTGGTTATGAGTTTTTGAGTGTTTCTTTCATTTTCGGCAGTGTACGAAGGTGTTTTGAACGAGATTTTAATTGATATGAGATTTATCACGGGTATCGAGCTAGTTTTTAAGCAGCTATGGTGATTAGAAATTATTGCTATGAGTATGCGAATTGTGTGACATATCATTTGATTACATCTTGAGTTATGGCTATGGCTTGATACAGTTTGTTCAGACTTATACAATGTGTGGATATGAGATTCGAGTCTTTAAAGGAAATTCTGAATGTTGGAAATTGAATTCCAAGGTTTATGGGCTAAGGTTAAATTAATGACTTTCAATTATGTTGTGTTGCCAGGCCTATACAAAATAGAGTGACGTGGGATCAACCCCGGGTATATGCACGGTAGGTTGGAACAGTGATTTAAAGGCTTAGGAACAACCCTTGGCACGTTCGAGCACAAACGTATGTTTAAGTGTGGGAGAATGTAACGACTCGGCCGATCGTTTTGAGTATTGCAACCTCATCCCCCCATTTATTGCTTATCCTGTGTTTAATTATAATTATGTGACTTGTCGGGGAGATTTTAGAATGAATTGGAATACTTAGTTCCAAGATTTAAAGCTTAAGTTGAAATAGTTAGTCGTATATTGACTTATGTATAAACGACCCCAGAATTGAGTTTTGATGATTCCAATAGCTCGGTATGGTAATTTTGGACTTAAGATCCGAAAAATTATTTGGAAGTCCGTAGTTAAATTAGGCTTGAAATGGCTAAAATAAAAATTTAAGTTTGGAAGTTTGACCGGGGAGTTGACATTTTGATATCGGGGTCGGAATTCATTTCTGAAAATTTTCATAGGTCCATTATGTCATTTATGACTTATGTGCAAAATTTGAGATCAATCATACTTGATTTGATAGGTTTCGGCATCGAATATAGAAGTTGGAATTTGTTAGTTTTCATTAAGCTTGAATTGGGGTGTGATTCGTGGTTTTAGCGTTGTTTGATGTGATTTGAGGTTTCGACTAAGTTCATATGATGTTTTAGGACTTGTTGGTGTATTTGGTTGAGGTCCCGAGGGGCTCGGGTGAGTTTCGGGGAGGTTTCAGACCATTTCTAGGCCATTTTTAATTGCTGATTTTTGTCTACAGAGGTGTGCATAGCGATCGTGAACAGTTGGTCGCGTTCGCGAAGAGCAAACAACAGTTTGAGGCCTTGTGAAACGCGATCGCGGAAGCTCTCTCGTGATCGCGTAGAACAAAATCTATGCTGCACTAACCCGACTTTGGAAGCTTATATCTCACAATCTATAAAGAGTTTGGAGATGATCCAAAAATGAAAGTTGTAGCCCTTGATGTCTAGTTTTCATAAAGTCAAACCATTTATCATTTGGGGTTTTGTACAAAATTTTATGACCATTATACTAGAGGCTATCTGGAAGAGTTGGGGAGATTGTGCTTCACGATCGCGATTGACTTTCCGCGATTACGAAGAGCAAATTTTGAGCTGGAAAGTTTTATGCTTCGTGATCGTGAAGCATTTTCCGCGATCGCGTAGTGTAAATGCCTAGACAGAAGCTATATTTTGAGGTTTCGGCCATTTTAACACATTTGGAGCTATGGAGATCGGATTGAAGCGATTTTTACCATATGGATTGGGGTAAGTGATTCTAACTCGGTTTTGGTTAAATTACACGAATATATTGTTGTTTTTATTAACAAGTTAGTGTTTTGGGTTGAAAATAGTAGAAAATTTCATAAACTTTAATTGATGATTTGAAGGCCGAGTTGTGGTCGAATTGGAGTAATTCTGGTTTGGTTGGTCTCGTGGTTGAATAGGAGTTCGGATTTTGTAATTTTTATCGGATTCCGAGACGTGGGCCCCACTGGCAATGTTTGAGTGTAATTTCGGATTTTGTTGGAAAATGAGTATTTTCATATGGAATTAATTCCTATAATTTGCATTTACTGAATCGAATTAATTGTGACTAGATACGAGGCTTTCGAAGGCCGATTCGTGAGGCAAAGACATAGCAGAGTAAAGGATTACACGGTTTGAGGTAAGCAACACTTCTAAACATGGTTATGAGGGTATGAATCCCTGAATTACGTGTTATGTGAATTGTATGAAGATGACACACATGCTAGGTGAGGGGCGTGTGGGCGTGCACCATAGAAATTATGACTTAAATAATTTTTTTGGAGTTGTAAAATTAATGAATCATGTTATTATCCGTATATCCTCCGCGTGTTAGAGAAATTGATCTGAGGCTCGTATTAAAGATCATGTTCATGCTACGTGCCGATACTTTAGGACCCATAGGGTCGTGTTGCTGTTGAATTTAATTATTTTAAAATGTACATTTCATACTCAGTCATGTTCATCGATTGTGAGGATATTTATGGGACCGGGGCTGCCCGCCTGCAGCAGGCCATATCAGTTATATATATATTATTATTATATGGAACGGGGCTGCCCGCCTGCAGCAGGCCTTATAAGCTTTATCATTATATAGATCGGGGCTGCCCGCCTGCCGCAGGCGATAACGACTTTATATTACGCTTGGGCTGAAGGAGCCCCCCTCCGGAGTCTGCACCCCCCACAATGAGCGTAGATGATTTATATTCGGGATAGACTTCCCAAGGCATGGACTTGCCTTATTTATATATATTCGGGATGGACTTCCCAGGGCATGGACTTGCCTTATTTATTTATAATTGTGTTGAATTTCCCTGAACATGGATCTTGACCGAGTCATTTATATTTGGGGATAAATTTACCCCTGGGCTGGATTGGTCTTATACAGTACTGAGTGACTGACTGTCAGTCGATGTATATATATATGAGATGGATCTCTCCTGGGCTGGATCGGCCATATACAATACTGAGTGATTGACTATTTTGAGATTTGAGTATACGAGGTTTCCACTGAAGTTCTTCACATACACTATGTACATTAGCATGTAGATATAGGGATGTCATATTCCTAATATCAGTCAGAATTAGGCTATTCTACTTGTACTGAGCTTAACTGTTGAACTTGAAAGCATGCCTACATTTCTACACTGTTATGTTTATATTGGACTATACCTGTTGAGCTCGTCACTACTTTCAGCCCAAAGGTTAGTCTTGTTACTTATTGAGTACATGTGATCAGTTGTACTCATATTATACTTCTGCACATTGCGTGCAGATTTCAGATGCTGATGTAGCTGCATATGGCGAGAGCTGGATCAGAAGATGTACCTGCGTTCCAGTTATTGCTGCCTCTTGTTCATGGTATCTTGAGAATTTTAAATATGTTCATGTATATTTTAGACAAATGACATATTTTTATTCCATACTAGTATTGTAAATTTTAATCTTAGAAGTTCATGATTTGTACTCCCAGTCCCTGGGAAGTGTATTAGAGTCAGTTAAATATTAATTGAATCGTATTGTTGTTATTTGGCTTACCTGGCGGGTTGGGTTAGGTGTCATCACGATTAGGTGGATTTTGGGTCGTGACAAGGTTAGAATTTACAAAGCTGGTATGAAATAAATACATCATCTGTTCGAAATGTAGATTAATAGATTTTTATAAATCTAAGGCTACCATGAACAAGAGGCAGCTATGACCGGAATACAGGTACATCTTCAAATCCAGCTCCCGTCGATCACAGCAACATCAACATCCAATATTTGCACGCAAGGTTAAGAAGTATAGTATGAGTACAACCGATCCCATATACTCAATAAGTAGCAAACCTAACCTTAGGTTGAAAGTAGTGACGAGCTGGAACAAAGGTCAGTGTCCAACACCAATAGCCGACAACAGATCATAACAACATAATATAAGTAATAAAAAAGTAGCTCAGAGATAAAATGCTCAGCTCGTTCACAGTTCTAGAAAAATAGGCCTACTTTTCAAGTATATTAGTGAAAACCCAAATCTTTTACCTAAATCACCAAAATATGAGTATGTTTTGTAAAACTGTGATTTTTCCCAAAAACTTTTCAACAACAGATAGGATGTTTCATTTTCAAATAGCATGAGGAAAATACATCTCTATGCATACATGTCAATAGGTATGTGAAGTCATGAATGACACAATATAGTACAACATGAGGAAAAATGCATCTATATGCCTGTATGTCAAGCATGTCAATGCGATGCAACTCAGTAATAAAATCATATGCATACTCTCGGAGTATCAATTCACTCAGTCCTCCCAGTCACTCAGTCCTCACAGTCACTCGGTCCTCACGGTCACTCAATCCTCCCAATCGCTCGGCACTCGCACTCAGTAGGTACCTACGCTCACTGGGGATGTGTACAGACTCCGGAGGGGCTCCTTCAGCCCAAGCGTCATATACTGCACGGACAACTCACGTTCTGCACGGACAACTCACATGCTATAGGATAAATATCTGAATCCGCACGGAAAACTCACGTGCTGCATGGACAACTCACGTGCCATAGTATAAATATCTGTATCCGCACAGACAACTCACGTGCTATAGTATCAGTATCTCAAAATCAGGCCCTCGACCTCACTCAGTCATCAATCACTCCAGTCTCTCGGGCTCACAATGTCATGAAACTAGCCCAAAATGATGATATGATGTATCAATAAATAACAACAGAGACTGAGATATGATATGCAACTAATGGACATGACTAAGTATGAAGTTACAATTTAAACAAATAATTCGACAACATAAATGACCTCAGTGTGTCCAAACAAGATAAGCATATAGTCTAGACATAGTTTCTAACATGAATCACAACTCGATAACTCTAGTACGTAGAGATTTCATGATTACAAATAAGTTCAGGTAACTACACAGTACCACAGAAATAACAGAGTCACAGTTCACACGGTGCACGCCCACACGCCTGCCACCTAGCATGTGCGTCACCTCAACACCAAACACATAACATGTATAGTCAGGGTTCATACCCTCAGCTCCAAGATTAGAAGAGTTACTTACCTCGAACAAGACGAACCCAATGCCGAGAAAGCTAAACAATAATCCAAAAATTCCATTCCACAAGTATCAACCTCTGAACGCCTTCATATCTCCTCAATTCCATGCCAAATGATACGAAACTAGTCAAACAACGTGCAAATTAATCAAAATATACTGCAATGCTTGCAATTTAACAGTTTATAAAAATTCCTAAATCAGCTCAAAAAACATTGACAATGGAGCCCATATCTCGGAATCCGACGAAACTCACAAAATCCGACAACCCATCCAATTACGAGTTCGACCATACTAATTTCACTCAAATCAGACTTTGAATGAGTATTCAAAACTTGAAACTTTGTTTTATGAAATTATAGAAATTTCCTTCGATTTCTCTTGAAGATTCGATAATCATCCGAAACTCACCCGAGGCCCCCGGGACCTCAACCAAATATATCAACAAGTCTTAAAATATTATATGAACTTAGTCGAGGCCTCAAATCACATCAAACAATGCTAAAACCATGAATCATACCCCAATTCAAGCTTAATGAAACAAAGAAATCTCAACTTCTACATTCGATGCCGAAACCTATCAAACCAAGTTCGATTGACATCAAATTTTGCACACAAGTCATAAATGACATAACACACGCATTTCAACTTCCAGAATCGGATTCCGGCCCTGATATTAAAAAGTCAACTCTCCGGTCTAACTTCCAAACTTACATTTCTATTTTAGCCAATTCAAGCCTAATTTAACTACGGACTTCCAAATAATTTTCCGGATACTATAAGTCTAAAATCACCATACGGAGCTGTTGGAATCATCAAAACTCTATTTTGGGGTCGTTTACACATAGCCAACATCCGGTCAACTATTTCAACTTAAGCTTTAACCCTTGGAACTAAGTGTTCCAATACATTCCAAAACCTCACCAGACCCGAACCAATTTCCCCGGCAAGTCACATAACAACTGTAAAGCATAAATTGAGCAGTAAATACGGGAATGGAGTTGTAATACTCAAAACGACTGGCCGGGTCATTACATTCTCCCCCACTTAAACATGCATTCGTCCTCGAACATACCAAGAGTTATTTCCTAGCCATAAAATCACTATTCCATCATACCACGCACGTACCCAGGGATGATCCCATGCCTCCCTATTCCATATAGGCCTAACAATACAACATAATGGAAGATCATTACTTTAACTTTAGTCTGTAAAACTTAGAACCCAAATTTCCAACATCCAGAATTCTTTTCAAGACACGAATCTCCCATCTACACATTGTATGAGTTTGAACAAGTTGTATGAAGCCATAACCATAACTCCAGATATAATCACATAATATACTACACAACTCGCATGCTTGCAGCACCATTCCTGATCATAGTAACTAATCCAAACTAACCCGGTACTAGTATTAAACACAATATCAAGCCAAACCTCGTTCCAAAACCTTCATACACTACTGATAATAAAAGAAACACGCAGAATCTCATAACCCCTTATCAGATCAACAAGTCATGGAGCTCTCTCGCCCCAACTAGAACCATAATCACTTTCTAAGCCGACTTTCAATGTCATCCTCAATAATATACCGTAATCAACCCTGATAGTACCCATTCTAGGTCCAATGACCATATATTATTAAACACAACTATCCCATAAATATGCCACACCAATATAACTCAAGCCATAACTGCGCAATCCATGTACCCAAAAATGAAAAATGTCTCAAAGAAGAGAACCGTATTGCAAGTTCAACAAGCACCACCACAACTGCAATGCTATAAGCTCATCATATATAGTAAAACCAAGACACACGAATCTAATAATGGTAACCAGCTCTTCTAGAGCTCACATTAACATCAACCGCATAGACAATTGCCCCGGTGCCCGTACATGGGCTCAAACCTCACATATATGCACACTCGTATCGCATAGCTATCACAAATAATTAACGCAACTAGGGCCTCAACGAATTTTAAATAAAATACTCAGCTCAAATAGGTCGCAACCCTGAATCAATATGCTTCTGAGAACTCCCAGTCTATAAATACATAGGATACATGAATCACCGTAATTGGTCCCAACTCCAGCACTCGAATGACTAACACATCTTTCATGCACAATCAACCCACGAGGAATTCTTCCAAAATATTTTATGTTCCACATAGCAAAAATTCTAATATCAACAGTCTATCAACCAGGTGAGTACCACAATACTAATGAAATATCCGTAAGTCAAAATACAATGCGCCTTCTGAAATCCCCACCCTTCTCATGCAATACCAAGTAGTAATATTATTCATCTAGTCATTTGGAACCGCCCATGTTGTCTAAGAATTCATGACCATCTCTTCAAAACTGAACTGTATACTTGCACATGCAAATCACAGTCTCACACCACACAGAGAGTTTTACAATACCTTGCTCGTTAGACATTCTTAATTTTAATAAGTCTTTATGTGATTCTGGTGCCTCAATTAATTTAATGCCTTTGTCTATTTACAGAAAGATGGAGAATGAGCTTGGAGAGATAAGGTCTGCACCAATATCTTTGCAGCTGGAAGACCAAATAACTATAATACCCGAGGGGATGGTGGAATATGTCTTAGTTCAGGTAGATAAGTTCGTATTTCCAATAGACTTTATAGTGGTGAAGATGGAGGAGAACAAAGAGATACCCCTAATCTTAGGAAGACTATTATTGGCAACGGGTAGAGCAATTTTAGATATACATGATAGAAAACTCATGCTTAGAGTGGGTGAAGAGACTGTAATGTTCGAGATAAATGTAGAGATAAGGGTGAAAAAGGAGAAGCCAGTGGCAAGCGTAGAGTGAAAAGTAAATAGTTCGAAAGAGAAGGTCCCAGTGATAGAAAAATAAAAGTGTGGGGTGTATCCCAAGAAGGCTGAGAAGAAGCTGTATGCATGGATGTGTGCACTAGTTTGGGCGAGAAGAATGAAGCCCGACTTTGATTCAGACCCCTACTAGATGTTCAGGGAAGTTTCCTCTACCTTATGCTTTTTAATTATGTGTCATGGGGACATGACACAACTTAGAGTGTGGGGTGAGGGATATTTGTATGTTGTATGTATAGTAGTTTTAGTTTTACCTTTGTTAGTTGTAGTAGTTAGAGATAGAAAAATATTGAAACAATTATTAAAAACAAATTCAAATTTTTGATTTTTCCCGACGATGGATATCATTCGACATGTTTCTTGAGGGATTAAAGTCGAAAGAAAAAGACAAAAAAGATTTACTTTTGTAGTTAGTATATTAATACCCCCTTGGTTTTTCTTTGTGCCGCGGTTCTTTTCAAGGATTTTGTTTGAACCGGGTGTAGTTAGTTTTTATTTTTGTAAGGAGTAGGAAAACTTGTTCTATGATTTGAAATGAAAGCAATACTTCTTGAATTTATTATGCCTTGAAAATAGTAAGCGCTTTAGTTGTGACACTTATGCCCAATTTTTGACTCTTGTATAAGTAACTTAAATTGTATGATCTTAACTTTGTTTGACTGCTTTGACTAGAGTGTCTCGATGAGTCCGATATTGAGTGAGTTATGTGCCATGTGTGTTGAGGTTTCGTGTATTCTGTGCATTGCATTTGATGTATATAGCTTGTCCCGTATGTTTGCAAAGCGAAATAGTAGTTTTATGCAGTCTTGGAAGTGATATAGGCATTTCGTTGTTGAGCCAATTATATGCTTTTATCCACTAATTGTTATGTATCTTAGTTAACCCCTTTGAGCCTGTAATCCTGTTTCTTTGACAATCACATTACAAGCCTTATCCATTTGTTTGAATTGACCATCTATTTGAACCTTGTAACTCTCATGAGCACTTAACATTGTTATGAACTTTGTAAAAAGTTGAAGTGTGGGGTGGTTGATTTGGTTTTTGAGTGGAACTAATGAAATAAGGAGAAAAGTGCAATGTATTGAAAAAGAAAGAGCCACTTGTATTGAAAAAGAAAGAAAAAGAAAGTGTATAATTGTGAAAAATATTCCATGATAGTGGCAACTCTTGATGTAATTGTGCTTAAAGAAGTTGGGAGTTAATATAAATTGATGTGAAGGTGGAGTATTGGTTTGACATAAGTGTGGGGTTTTAACAATAAGATGTATGTATTAAAGTGCTTAGGGAGGTATAGTCACTCCTATATCTAAATGTATCATACCCGTCCCGCAGCCTACATTACAATCAATTAAAGCCCTACTTGATCCTTGGCTGAATGAGATCGAATTAGTAGAGTAGTACACTACGGGCAAGCCTATGGTTCATCTTTTGTGGCATATGCATGTTGTTTCTGAGAGTGAGCGAATACTTTCTATCTTGAGTTCCTAATTGTTCTTAATTTCTATGGTGTATGGAACTACTCTCTATTTTTGTGTGAGGGAACTTGATTCATGAAGGAAAGGTAATGTCGTTGACCTCTGATTAGAGTAAGTGAGTGAGTTGTAAATAATGCGTGGTACTTGCGAGTCAAATCTTGAGGTGAAGATGTTACACTATTGTGCTTAGTCTATTTTAAATATTCTTGGTGTGATGAGTTAGGAGAATTGTTTCAAAAGGTCGTGTCTTTATAAAGTGTAGTTTGATTGCTCGAGGACGAGCAATGGTTTAAGTGTGGAGTGTTGATGGTAGGCTATAATTGCTTGTTTTTGAGTTGCTTATCGCACTTTAATTTACTACACTTTAATTGAGTTGACCTTTCAATCGCTAGTGTTTTATACTAATTATGTGTTTTATGCCTTGTAGGAGTGATTCCGAGTGATGTAGATATTGTGGAACTAATTCGAGTTATTTGGAGATTTGAAGTCTGAGTAAAAGCCAAAAGGAATAAGTTGGGATCGTGTTCGGGGGTCGAGGATCACTGCTGGACGTCAAAATTCAAGGAAGGATCAACTGCTGAAAGAATACACTTGTGCGACACATCTGTGTAAATTTATGTCAGAAATTGGCAAAGTTCAGAGGCCATCTAGTGCGCGAGCACGCAAGTTAGGCAGTGTTCTGGCCAAATTGTGCGACCATATGCGCGAGCACACTCCCAGGTGCGCAGCCACGCACATCCAACTCCGGAAAGTGTCCTATTTTGCGTAAGAAAATGTGTTTTCGCTTGGGCCCGACCCTACTTGGTATATATACATGGAAAAACGGTATTTTATGGACTTTTGACACATCTAAGACCTAAGGAGGCTAAGGAGAAGTTGGAGAAACAAGAGCATAAGGATTTCATCATTCAATCCTCACTCAAGACAAGAGTTTGGATCACTTTATATTTTCCTTTAACGTAAACTTATTTGTGATGCATTACTCCATATCTATGGAGTAATTCTTCTTTAGGGATTGATGGATTTGGTTTTTGATGATAGTTTGTGTATATTAACTCTAGTTTAATGTATTGAATTATTTTGGGTGTTTTAATTGTTGCATCTATTTTCACATGTTCATGTAATCGAAAGAGGCATAACTTGTGATATTTTTGCATTATCTTGTTGGTTGAATTCATTAATTCGTCTTAGTAATCGAAAGAGGTTAATTGAATTATTGTTTAGATCTAGTTAGGAGGACAATCGAGAGAGGTTCTGCTAAAAGCCAATTCACTACGAACTATTGCATATCTTCACCGAGCTTAAATTGGTTCACATTGTGATGTTGAGACTTAATCGAGAGAGGAGTTTTTACTAAACTTTTGAACTAATAATTGAGTAAATTCGAGAGACTCACTTGAACATTAGAAGTGAATTAACTTGAGTTAAATCCCAGACAATTTGCACCTATCCAATCAACCCCTATCTTCTCCCATTGATATCTTCTTTGCTTACTCTTGTTGTAATTGTCATTAGCCAATAGTTTAGACTTTTAGTTAATTTTAGTTTTAATTACATAAATTTAAATTGTCGATCATCTTGGATAGCAATTAAACTAGAAGCTACAAAAACACTATTAAAATCAAATCCCTGTGGATACGATATTTTTCTATACTATATTCGACTAGCGAGCATATTTAAGTGTGTGTTTTGCGCTCGTCAAACCCATAACCAATATAAAAGCCCAGACCTTAAACTTACTCCTAGCAACTTCTTGCTTTCCAGGTGTTTGCATTAAAACAATAAAACACGTCCTTGCATAAGAAATTAAAGCTAACAAACCAATCAACATCTTAATAAGGAAAATTAAAGGAAACAATAGTATAGTTTCATGTAGTCACTACACAAATATGGGCATGGAAAGGCAGTAACAGTGAAGAAAAACGGGACAAAAATACAAAAATTAGAGAATGGATTATACACTAACTCAAACAACAAATAATGTAAGGCAACAAAGGATTAATGACAACATGTAAAGTAGAACAAAAGTAGTAAGGAATAGAAATAACGAACATTTTTTTATATACATGAAGATTTATTGAATACAAAGATGTAAACTCGACGAGAGAACTCGAACAAGCCGGACTGGGCACCAAGAACTTCGCCGGCGACTTCAAACATGAAAGAAACGAGGAGTCCACCAAACTGTATAGAGAACCAAGTTCTCTATCAGTTCTCATGGTAAGCAACAGACTGTAAAACCAAACAGTATAGGAAACTATCTTCTCTAATTGTTCCCACAGTAAATTGGCAGTAAATAAAGAACACGCGATATTTACGTGGAAAACTCCTTGCTTAAGGGATTAAAAACCACGACCTACCCTAGCAGGATTTCAACTCCACTAAATCGAAAAAACTTCATATTACAACCTATTACAATTTATGAATTAAACTCTTAATCCCTCACCCCTTACAATAACTCCATTGTCATTCCTTTGGAATAACTCTATTACAAAGCAAAAAACCTTGACTAACTCTAGTTAAGAAACTAAACCAAACAATGGTTTAAATCTGTCCTACAAAGACACTTCTCGAAAGTAGTATAGGATTACAAATGAAGAACAAAATAAAAAAGACTCAACAAACCTAAGGACTTAAGATATCTTCAATCTTTTGATCTGGTCCTTGAGGTTGCCACAACTTTATTCTTCAGAGAGGTGGTGGCTAGCAGTTCAGAGAATATGATTTTAGGATTTGCAAGTGTTGGAGAATGAAATCCCTTGACTCATGTTGATAATATGTGTATGTAATGTCATCAAGGATGATGCAATAAAGTGTCCTTTAGTTTGGCCTTAGCAAGCTACAACTGTGTTGTTGTACTGCTGCTAGACGGTACAGTGCAACAGCTTTTACAACTATAGAGTTGACCGCACGATGACTAGGGGAACTGATCCATATTTGTTCCCTCTGTTGTTCCCTTATATGATTTCATTGAAATTAAACTAGACATCTGAATAGTTACTCTGAACGCAAGAATAATTGTATCAGGTTACTTATCTGGTTCGCTCATGAAGTTTGTCAAATCATCAAAACAAACGATGCATGACTTATTAATTCCCCCCTTTGTATAATGACAAACTTAGAATTGATATCCCCCAGAGAACCAGATCTCCACATTGTTCCCCCTATGAATCAACCATATTCCTCTTGAGAACCAAACCAAATGAACTGATCACAACTGGTTCCTCGAGACTGTTTGGCAAATTATCAAAACACAAAATAGCATAACTTATCAATTTTCCCTTTTTTGATGATGACAAACCCAGAATTGATACCCCCCTAAGAATCAGATTCCTTACATGTACTGATCACATCTCGTCCCTACCTGGTTCCTCAAGAACGTTTGGCAAATCATCAAAATATGAAATATCATAACTTAGAGCATTTTTTCCCTTTTTGATGATGACAAACCCAAAATTGATGTTCCCCTATTAGAACCAGATTCCTCACATATTCCCCGGTGGATCGGACCTATAATCAACATGTTATCAGCAAAGTTCCCCCGGTGAAGCAGAGTTATTTTTCATGCACAACACATCATATCAACTCGATTATGTTCCCC